>NW_003153091.1:0-10363 GCF_000003605.2 Saccoglossus kowalevskii
CTGTGCTAGAAATATAGAGACTGTGCTAGAAATATAGGGACTGTGCTTGAAATATAGTGACTGTGCTAGAAATATAGGGACTGTGCTTGAAATATAGAGACTGTGCTTGAAATATAGAGATTGTGCTAAAAATATAGGGACTGTGCTTGAAATATAGTGACTGTGCTTGAAATAAAGAGACTGTGCTAGAAATATAGGGACTGTGCTTGAAATATAGGGACTGTGCTTGAAATAAAGAGACTGTGCTAGAAATATAGGGACTGTGCTTGAAATATAGTGACTGTGTTTGAAAAATTGAGACTGTGTTTGAAATATAGTGACTGTGCTTGAAATATAGAGACTGTGCTAGAAATATAGAGACTGTGTAAGAAATATAGGGACTGTGCTTGAAATATATGGACTGTGCTTGAAATATAGAGACTGCTAGAAATATAGGGACTGTGTTTGAAATATGGAGACTGTGTTTGAAATATAGAGACTGTGCTTGAAATATAGAGACTGTGTAAGAAATATAGGGACTGTGCTTACTGTGCTTGAAATATAGAGACTGTGCTTGAAATATAGAGACTATGCTAGAAATATAGGGACTGTGCTTGAAATATAGGGACTGTTCTTGAAATATAGAGACTGTGCTTGAAATATAGTGACTGTGCTTGAAATATAGAGAGTGTGCTAGAAATATAGTGACTGTGCTTGAAATATAGTGACTGTGCTTGAAATATAGAGACTGTGCTAGAAATATAGGGACTGTGCTTGAAATATAGTGACTGTGTTTGAAATATAGAGACTGTGTTTGAAATATAGAGACTGTGTTTGAAATATAGTGACTATGCTTGAAATATAGAGACTGTGCTAGAAATATAGAGACTGTGCTTGAAATGTAGAGACTGTGCTAGAAATATAGAGTCTGTGCTTGAAATATAGTGACTGTGCTTGAAATATAGGGACTGTGCTTGAAATATAGTGACTGTGCTTGAAATATAGTGACTGCGCTTGAAATATAGAGACTGTGCTAGAAATATAGGGACTGTGCTTGAAATATAGTGACTGTGCTTGAAATATTGAGACTGTGCTTGAAATATAGAGACTGTGCTAGAAATATAGAAACTGTGCTTGAAATATAGGGACTGTGCTTGAAATATAGAGACTGTGCTTGAAATATAGGGACTGTGCTTGAAATATAGAGACTGTGCTAGAAATATAGGGACTGTGCTTGAAATATAGTGACTGTGCTTGAAATATAGAGACTGTGCTAGAAATATAGGGACTGTGCTTGAAATATAGTGACTGTGTTTCAAATATAGAGACTGTGTTTGAAATATAGAGACTGTGTTTGGAATATAGTGACTGTGCTTGAAATATAGAGACTGTGCTAGAAATATAGGGACTGTGCTTGAAATATAGTGACTGTGCTTGAAATATAGAGACTGTGCTAGAAATATAGGGACTGTGCTTGAAATATAGAGACTGTGCTAGAAATATAGGGACTGTGCTTGAAATATAGTGACTGTGCTTGAAATATAGAGACTGTGTTTGAAATATAGGGACTGTGCTTGAAATATAGTGACTGTGTTTGAAATGTAGGGACTGTGCTTGAAATATAGTGACTGTGTTTGAAATGTAGAGACTGTGCTAGAAATATAGAGTCTGTGCTTGAAATATAGTGACTGTGTTTGAAATATAGTGACTGTGCTAGAAATATAGGGACTGTGCTTGAAATATAGAGACTGTGCTAGAAATATAGGGACTGTGCTAGAAATATAGGGACTGTGCTTGAAATGTAGAGACTGTGCTAGAAATATAGAGTCTGTGCTTGAAATATAGTGACTGTGCTTGAAATATAGGGACTGTGCTTGAAATATAGTGACTGTGCTTGAAATATAGAGACTGCTAGAAATATAGGGACTGTGCTTGAAATATAGGGACTGTGCTTGAAATATAGAGACTGTGCTAGAAATATAGGGACTGTGCTTGAAATATAGTGACTGTGCTAGAAATATAGGGACTGTGCTTGAAATATAGAGACTGTGCTTGAAATATAGAGATTGTGCTAAAAATATAGGGACTGTGCTTGAAATATAGTGACTGTGCTTGAAATAAAGAGACTGTGCTAGCAATATAGGGACTGTGCTTGAAATATAGTGACTGTGTTTGAAAAATTGAGACTGTGTTTGAAATATAGTGACTGTGCTTGAAATATAGAGACTGTGCTAGAAATATAGAGACTGTGTAAGAAATATAGGGACTGTGCTTGAAATATATGGACTGTGCTTGAAATATAGAGACTGCTAGAAATATAGGGACTGTGTTTGAAATATGGAGACTGTGTTTGAAATATAAAGACTGTGCTTGAAATATAAAGACTATGCTAGAAATATAGGGACTGTGCTTGAAATATAGGGACTGTTCTTGAAATATAAGACTGTGCTTGAAATATAGGGACTGTTGCTTGAAATATAAAGACTGTGCTAGAAAATAATAGGGACTGTGCTTGAAATATAGGGACTGTGCTTGAAATATAGAGACTGTGCTAGAAATATAGGGACTGTGCTTGAAATATAGTGACTGTGTTTGAAATATAGGGACTGTGCTTGAAATATAGAGACTGTGCTTGAAATATAGAGATTGTGCTAAAAATATAGGCACTGTGCTTGAAATATAGTGACTGTGCTTGAAATAAAGAGACTGTGCTAGAAATATAGGGACTGTGCTTGAAATATAGTGACTGTGTTTGAAATATTGAGACTGTGTTTGAAATATAGTGACTGTGCTTGAAATATAGAGACTGTGCTAGAAATATAGAGACTGTGTAAGAAATATAGGGACTGTGCTTGAAATATATGGACTGTGCTTGAACTATAGGGACTGTGCTTGAAATATAGGGACTGTGCTTGAAATATAGGGACTGTGCTTGAAATATAGAGACTGTGCTAGAAATATAGAGACTGTGCTCGAAATATAGTGACTGTGCTTGAAATATAGGGACTGTGCTTGAAATATAGGGACTGCGCTTGACATATAGAGACTGTGCTTGGAATATAGAGACTGTGCTAGAAATATAGGGACTGTGCTAGAAATATAGAGACTGTGCTAGAAATATAGTGACTGTGCTTGAAATATAGGGACTGTGCTTGAAATATAGGGACTGTGCTTGAAATATAGAGACTGTGCTTGAAATATAGAGACTGTGCTACAAATATAGGGACTGTGCTTGAAATATAGGGACTGTGCTTGAAATATAGGGACTGTGCTTGAAATATAGTGACTGTGCTTGAAATATTGAGACTGTGCTTGAAATATAGAGACTGTGCTAGAAATATAGAAACTGTGCTTGAAATATAGGGACTGTGCTTGAAATATAGAGACTGTGCTTGAAATATAGGGACTGTGCTTGAAATATAGAGACTGTGCTAGAAATATAGGGACTGTGCTTGAAATATAGTGACTGTGCTTGAAATATAGAGACTGTGCTAGAAATATAGGGACTGTGCTTGAAATATAGTGACTGTGTTTCAAATATAGAGACTGTGTTTGAAATATAGAGACTGTGTTTGAAATATAGTGACTGTGCTTGAAATATAGAGACTGTGCTAGAAATATAGGGACTGTGCTTGAAATATAGTGACTGTGTTTGAAATATAGAGACTGTGTTTGAAATATAGTGACTGTGCTTGAAATATAGAGACTGTGCTAGAAATATAGGGACTGTGCTTGAAATATAGTGACTGTGCTTGAAATATAGAGACTGTGTAAGAAATATAGGGACTGTGCTTGAAATATATGGACTGTGCTTGAAATATAGAGACTGCTAGATATATAGGGACTGTGCTTGAAATATAGGGACTGTGCTTGAAATATAGAGACTGTGCTAGAAATATAGAGACTGTGTTTGAAATATGGGGACTGTGTTTGAAATATAGGTACTGTGCTAGAAATATAGGGACTGTGTTTGAAATATAGGGACTGTGCTTGAAATATAGAGACTGTGCTAGAAATATAGGGACTGTGCTTGAAATATAGGGACTGCTTGAAATATAGAGACTGTGCAAGAAAAATAGGGACTGTGCTTGAAATATAGTGACTGTGCTTGAAATATAGAGACTGTGCTAGAAATATAGGGACTGTGCTTGAAATATAGGGACTGTGCTTGAAATATAGAGACTGTGCTAGAAATATTGTGACTGTGCTTGAAATATAGAGACTGTGCTAGAAATATAGAGTCTGTGCTTGAAATATAGTGACTGTGCTTGAAATATAGAGACTGTGCTAGAAATATAGGGACTGTGCTTGAAATATAGGGACTGTGCTTGAAATATAGAGACTGTGCTTGAAATATAGAGACTGTGTAAGAAATATAGGGACTGTGCTTGAAATATATGGACTGTGCTTGAAATATAGAGACTGCTAGAAATATAGGGACTGTGCTTGAAATATAGGGACTGTGCTTGAAATATAGAGACTGTGCTAGAAATATAGAGACTGTGTTTGAAATATGGGGACTGTGTTTGAAATATAGGTACTGTGCTAGAAATATAGGGACTGTGTTTGAAATATAGGGACTGTGCTTGAAATATAGAGACTGTGCTAGAAATATAGGGACTGTGCTTGAAATATAGGGACTGCTTGAAATATAGAGACTGTGCAAGAAAAATAGGGACTGTGCTTGAAATATAGTGACTGTGCTTGAAATATAGTGACTGTGCTTGAAATAAAGAGACTGTGCTAGAAATATAGGGACTGTGCTTGAAATATAGTGACTGTGTTTGAAATATAGAGACTGTGTTTGAAATATAGTGACTGTGCTTGAAATATAGAGACTGTGCTAGAAATATAGGGACTGTGCTTGAAATATAGTGACTGTGCTTGAAATATAGAGACTGTGTAAGAAATATAGGGACTGTGCTTGAAATATATGGACTGTGCTTGAAATATAGAGACTGCTAGAAATATAGGGACTGTGCTTGAAATATAGGGACTGTGCTTGAAATATAGAGACTGTGCTAGAAATATAGAGACTGTGTTTGAAATATGGGGACTGTGTTTGAAATATAGGTACTGTGCTAGAAATATAGGGACTGTGTTTGAAATATAGGGACTGTGCTTGAAATATAGAGACTGTGCTAGAAATATAGGGACTGTGCTTGAAATATAGGGACTGCTTGAAATATAGAGACTGTGCAAGAAAAATAGGGACTGTGCTTGAAATATAGTGACTGTGCTTGAAATATAGAGACTGTGCTAGAAATATAGGGACTGTGCTTGAAATATAGGGACTGTGCTTGAAATATAGAGACTGTGCTAGAAATATTGTGACTGTGCTTGAAATATAGAGACTGTGCTAGAAATATAGAGTCTGTGCTTGAAATATAGTGACTGTGCTTGAAATATAGAGACTGTGCTAGAAATATAGGGACTGTGCTTGAAATATAGGGACTGTGCTTGAAATATAGAGACTGTGCTAGAAATATAGGGACTGTGCTAGAAATATAGGGACTGTGCTTGAAATATAGAGACTGTGCTTGAAATATAGAGATTGTGCTAGAAATATAGGGACTGTGCTTGAAATATAGTGACTGTGCTAGAAATATAGGGACTGTGCTTGAAATATAGGGACTGTGCTTGAAATATAGAGACTGTGCTAGAAATATAGGGACTGTGCTAGAAATATAGGGACTGTGCTTGAAATATAGAGACTGTGCTAGAAATATAGGGACTGTGCTAGAAATATAGGGACTGTGCTTGAAATATAGAGACTGTGCTTGAAATATAGAGATTGTGCTAGAAATATAGGGACTGTGCTTGAAATATAGTGACTGTGCTTGAAATAAAGAGACTGTGCTAGAAATATAGGAACTGTGCTTGAAATATAGTGACTGTGTTTGAAATATAGAGACTGTGTTTGAAATATAGTGACTGTGCTTGAAATATAGAGACTGTGCTAGAAATATAGGGACTGTGCTTGAAATATAGTGACTGGGCTTGAAATATAGAGACTGTGTAAGAAATATAGGGACTGTGCTTGAAATATATGGACTGTGCTTGAAATATAGAGACTGCTAGAAATATAGGGACTGTGCTTGAAATATAGGGACTGTGCTTGAAATATAGAGACTGTGCTAGAAATATAGAGACTGTGTTTGAAATATGGGGACTGTGTTTGAAATATAGGTACTGTGCTAGAAATATAGGGACTGTGTTTGAAATATAGGGACTGTGCTTGAAATATAGAGACTGTGCTAGAAATATAGGGACTGTGCTTGAAATATAGGGACTGCTTGAAATATAGAGACTGTGCAAGAAAAATAGGGACTGTGCTTGAAATATAGTGACTGTGCTTGAAATATAGAGACTGTGCTAGAAATATATGGACTGTGCTTGAAATATAGAGACTGTGCTAGAAATATAGAGTCTGTGCTTGAAATATAGTGACTGTGCTTGAAATATAGAGACTGTGCTAGAAATATAGGGACTGTGCTTGAAATATAGGGACTGTGCTTGAAATATAGAGACTGTGCTAGAAATATAGGGACTGTGCTTGAAATATAGTGACTGTGCTAGAAATATAGGGACTGTGCTTGAAATATAGTGACTGTGCTTGAAATAAAGAGACTGTGCTAGAAATATAGGGACTGTGCTTGAAATATAGTGACTGTGTTTGAAATATAGAGACTGTGTTTGAAATATAGTGACTGTGCTTGAAATATAGAGACTGTGCTAGAAATATAGGGACTGTGCTTGAAATATAGTGACTGTGCTTGAAATATAGAGACTGTGTAAGAAATATAGGGACTGTGCTTGAAATATATGGACTGTGCTTGAAATATAGAGACTGCTAGAAATATAGGGACTGTGCTTGAAATATAGGGACTGTGCTTGAAATATAGAGACTGTGCTTGAAATATAGAGACTGTGTTTGAAATATGGGGACTGTGTTTGAAATATAGGTACTGTGCTAGAAATATAGGGACTGTGTTTGAAATATAGGGACTGTGCTTGAAATATAGAGACTGTGCTAGAAATATAGGGACTGTGCTTGAAATATAGGGACTGCTTGAAATATAGAGACTGTGCTAGAAATATAGGGACTGTGTTTGAAATATAGGGACTGTGTTTGAAATATAGAGACTGTGCTATAAATATAGTGACTGTGCTAGAAATATAGGGACTGTGCTTGAAATATAGTGACTGTGCTTGAAATATAGAGAATGTGCTAGAAATATAGGGACTGTGCTTGAAATATAGGGACTGTGCTTGAAATATAGAGACTGTGCTTGAAATATAGAGACTGTGTAAGAAATATAGGGACTGTGCTTGAAATATATGGACTGTGCTTGAAATATAGAGACTGCTAGAAATATAGGGACTGTGCTTGAAATATAGGGACTGTGCTTGAAATATAGAGACTGTGCTAGAAATATAGAGACTGTGTTTGAAATATGGGGACTGTGTTTGAAATATAGGTACTGTGCTAGAAATATAGGGACTGTGTTTGAAATATAGGGACTGTGCTTGAAATATAGAGACTGTGCTAGAAATATAGGGACTGTGCTTGAAATATAGGGACTGCTTGAAATATAGAGACTGTGCAAGAAAAATAGGGACTGTGCTTAAAATATAGTGACTGTGCTTGAAATATAGAGACTGTGCTAGAAATATAGGGACTGTGCTTGAAATATAGGGACTGTGCTTGAAATATAGAGACTGTGCTAGAAATATTGTGACTGTGCTTGAAATATAGAGACTGTGCTAGAAATATAGAGTCTGTGCTTGAAATATAGTGACTGTGCTTGAAATATAGAGACTGTGCTAGAAATATAGGGACTGTGCTTGAAATATAGGGACTGTGCTTGAAATATAGAGACTGTGCTAGAAATATAGGGACTGTGCTAGAAATATAGGGACTGTGCTTGAAATATAGAGACTGTGCTTGAAATATAGAGATTGTGCTAGAAATATAGGGACTGTGCTTGAAATATAGTGACTGTGCTAGAAATATAGGGACTGTGCTTGAAATATAGGGACTGTGCTTGAAATATAGAGACTGTGCTAGAAATATAGGGACTGTGCTAGAAATATAGGGACTGTGCTTGAAATATAGAGACTGTGCTAGAAATATAGGGACTGTGCTAGAAATATAGGGACTGTGCTTGAAATATAGAGACTGTGCTTGAAATATAGAGATTGTGCTAGAAATATAGGGACTGTGCTTGAAATATAGTGACTGTGCTTGAAATAAAGAGACTGTGCTAGAAATATAGGGACTGTGCTTGAAATATAGTGACTGTGTTTGAAATATAGAGACTGTGTTTGAAATATAGTGACTGTGCTTGAAATATAGAGACTGTGCTAGAAATATAGGGACTGTGCTTGAAATATAGTGACTGTGCTTGAAATATAGAGACTGTGTAAGAAATATAGGGACTGTGCTTGAAATATATGGACTGTGCTTGAAATATAGAGACTGCTAGAAATATAGGGACTGTGCTTGAAATATAGGGACTGTGCTTGAAATATAGAGACTGTGCTAGAAATATAGAGACTGTGTTTGAAATATGGGGACTGTGTTTGAAATATAGGTACTGTGCTAGAAATATAGGGACTGTGTTTGAAATATAGGGACTGTGCTTGAAATATAGAGACTGTGCTAGAAATATAGGGACTGTGCTTGAAATATAGGGACTGCTTGAAATATAGAGACTGTGCAAGAAAAATAGGGACTGTGCTTGAAATATAGTGACTGTGCTTGAAATATAGTGACTGTGCTTGAAATAAAGAGACTGTGCTAGAAATATAGGGACTGTGCTTGAAATATAGTGACTGTGTTTGAAATATAGAGACTGTGTTTGAAATATAGTGACTGTGCTTGAAATATAGAGACTGTGCTAGAAATATAGGGACTGTGCTTGAAATATAGTGACTGTGCTTGAAATATAGAGACTGTGTAAGAAATATAGGGACTGTGCTTGAAATATATGGACTGTGCTTGAAATATAGAGACTGCTAGATATATAGGGACTGTGCTTGAAATATAGGGACTGTGCTTGAAATATAGAGACTGTGCTAGAAATATAGAGACTGTGTTTGAAATATGGGGACTGTGTTTGAAATATAGGTACTGTGCTAGAAATATAGGGACTGTGTTTGAAATATAGGGACTGTGCTTGAAATATAGAGACTGTGCTAGAAATATAGGGACTGTGCTTGAAATATAGGGACTGCTTGAAATATAGAGACTGTGCAAGAAAAATAGGGACTGTGCTTGAAATATAGTGACTGTGCTTGAAATATAGAGACTGTGCTAGAAATATAGGGACTGTGCTTGAAATATAGGGACTGTGCTTGAAATATAGTGACTGTGCTTGAAATATGAGACTGTGCTTGAAATATAGAGACTGTGCTAGAAATATAGAGACTGTGCTTGAAATATAGGGACTGTGCTTGAAATATAGAGACTGTGCTTGAAATATAGGGACTGTGCTTGAAATATAGAGACTGTGCTAGAAATATAGGGACTGTGCTTGAAATATAGTGACTGTGCTTGAAATATAGAGACTGTGCTAGAAATATAGGGACTGTGCTTGAAATATAGTGACTGTGTTTCAAATATAGAGACTGTGTTTGAAATATAGAGACTGTGTTTGGAATATAGTGACTGTGCTTGAAATATAGAGACTGTGCTAGAAATATAGGGACTGTGCTTGAAATATAGTGACTGTGCTTGAAATATAGAGACTGTGCTTGAAATATAGTGACTGTGCTTGAAATATAGAGACTGTGCTAGAAATATAGGGACTGTGATTGAAATATAGGGACTGTGCTAGAAATATAGAGACTGTGCTTGAAATATAGAGACTGTGTTTGAAATATAGAGACTGTGCTAGAAATATAGGGACTGTGCTTGAAATGTAGAGACTGTGCTAGAAATATAGGGACTGTGCTTGAAATATAGTGACTGTGCTAGAAATATAGGGACTGTGCTTGAAATATAGAGACTGTGCTAGAAATATAGAGTCTGTGCTTGAAATATGGAGACTGTGCTTGAAATATAGGGACTGTGCTTGAAATATAGGGACTGTGCTTGAAATATAGGGACTGTGCTTGAAATATAGAGACTGTGCTTGAAATATAGGGACTGTGCTTGAAATATAGAGACTGTGCTAGAAATATAGGGACTGTGCTTGAAATATAGTGACTGTGCTAGAAATATAGGGACTGTGCTTGAAATATAGAGACTGTGCTTGAAATATAGAGATTGTGCTAAAAATATAGGGACTGTACTTGAAATATAGTGACTGTGCTTGAAATAAAGAGACTGTGCTAGAAATATAGAGACTGTGCTTGAAATATAGAGACTGTGTTTGAA
>NW_003153099.1:0-28260 GCF_000003605.2 Saccoglossus kowalevskii
TTATTTCAATTATATTCTCGTTTTTTTCATATTTCATTTTCATTCTGTATATTATGTCGCTTCGTTCGCAGACCAATTGAAGTCATAGAGTAACTTAAATATTTACAAATCATTAAAACCAAATTGATTTCACAAAAACTGCTGTTTGTCAGTAGTCAGCTCTGCCTCTATTTTTATTTTCCACCGTATTCTGTCCTATACATAAAGTCTGCGTGTGCCCGCGGACTTGACAATGTGTGGCATTCATAACGATTACGCATTACATCATTGTCATAGGTGCGAATATTTGAATACGCCGACTTGACAATGTGTGGCTTTCATAACGATTACGCATTACATCATTGTCATAAATGCGAATATTTGAATACGCCGACTTGACAATGTGTGGCATTCATAACGATTGCGCATTACATCATTGTCATAAATGCGAATATTTGAATACGCCGACTTGACAATGTGTGGCTTTCATAACGATTACGCATTACATCATTTTCATAAATGCGAATATTTGAATACGCCGACTTGACAATATGTGGCTTTCATAACGATTACGCATTACATCATTGTCATAAATGCGAATATTTGAATACGCCGACTTGACAATGTGTGGCATTCATAACGATTACGCATTACATCATTGTCATAAATGCGAATATTTGAATTACATAACATCGAAGTTCTGAAATATGCAAACGAGTAAATTATCCACTAGTTAATTATATAACATCGGAGTTTTGAAAGAAGGAACAAATAAAGTTCTGAAATTATACTTGATTTTAATTGTTTCGACAACTTTCATTTCTTGATATTAACCACTTAACACCACGTCGAGCGCATTGGGTAATTTAAATGAGTCACATGCCAAACAATGCCATTCTCTTTAACTCATTCAGCAACCGTTCACTTTACATAAGTATGCCTACGTTTGAATAATATTTTTATTTATTTCAATTATATTCTCGTTTTTTTTTCATATTTCATTTTCATTCTGTATATTTATGTCGCCTTCGTTCGCAGACCAATTGAAGTCATAGAGTAACCTTAAATATTTACAAATCATTAAAACCAAATTGATTTCACAAAAACTGCTGTTTGTCAGTAGTCAGCTCTGCCTCTATTTTTATTTTCCACCGTATTCTGTCCTATACATAAAGTCTGCGTGTGCCCGCGGACTTGACAATGTGTGGCTTTCATAACGATTACGCATTACATCATTGTCATAGGTGCGAATATTTGAATACGCCGACTTGACAATGTGTGGCTTTCATAACGATTACGCATTACATCATTGTCATAAATGCGAATATTTGAATACGCCGACTTGACAATGTGTGGCTTTCATAACGATTACGCATTATATCATTGTCATCAATGCGAATATTTGAATACGCCGACTTGACAATGTGTGGCTTTCATAACGATTACGCATTACATCATTGTCATAAATGCGAATATTTGAATACGCCGACTTGACAATGTGTGGCTTTCATAACGATTACGCATTACATCATTGTCATAAATGCGAATATTTGAATACGCTGACTTCACAATGTGTGGCTTTCATAACGATTACGCATTACATCATTGTCATCAATGCGAATATTTGAATACGCCGACTTGACAATGTGTGGCTTTCATAACGATTACGCATTACATCATTTTCATAAATGCGAATATTTGAACACGCCGACTTGACAATGTGTGGCATTCATAACGATTGCGCATTACATCATTGTCATAAATGCGAATATTTGAATACGCCGACTTGACAATGTGTGGCTTTCATAACGATTACGCATTACATCATTTTCATAAATGCGAATATTTGAACACGCCGACTTGACAATGTGTGGCATTCATAACGATTACGCATTACATCATTGTCATAAATGCGAATATTTGAATTACATAACATCGAAGTTCTGAAATATGCAAACGAGAAAATTATCCACTAGTTAATTATATAACATCGGAGTTTTGAAAGAAGGAACAAATAAAGTGCTGAAATTATACTTGATTTTAATTGGTTCGACAACTTTCATTTCTTGATATTAACCACTTAACACCACGTCGAGCGCATTGGGTAATTTAAATGAGTCACATGCCAAACAATGCCATTCTCTTTAACTCATTCAGCAACCGTTCACTTTACATAAGTATGCCTACGTTTGAATAATATTTTTATTTATTTCAATTATATTCTCGTTTATTTTTCATATTTCATTTTCATTCTGTATATTTATGTCGCCTTCGTTCGCAGACCAATTGAAGTCATAGAGTAACCTTAAATATTTACAAATCATTAAAACCAAATTGATTTCACAAAAACTGCTGTTTGTCAGTAGTCAGCTCTGCCTCTATTTTTATTTTCCGCCGTATTCTATCCTATACATAAAGTCTGTGTGTGCCCGCGGACTTGACAATGTGTGGCTTTCATAACGATTACGCATTACATCATTGTCATAGGTGCGAATATTTGAATACGCCGACTTGACAATGTGTGGCTTTCATACTGATTACGCATTACATCATTGTCATAAATGCGAATATTTGAAGAAGCCAACTTGACAATGTGTGGCTTTCATAACGATTACGCATTACATCATTGTCATACATGCGAATATTTGAAGACGCCAACTTGACAATGTGTGGCTTTCATAACGATTACGCATTACATCATCGTCATAAATACGAATATTTGAAGAAGCCAACTTGACAATGTGTGGCTTTCATAACGATTACGCATTACATCATTGTCATAAATGCGAATATTTGAACACGCCGACTTGACAATGTGTGGCTTTCATAACGATTACGCATTACATCATTGTCAAGAATGCGAATATTTGAACACGCCGACTTGACAATGTGTGGCTTTCATAACGATTACGCATTACATCATTGTCATAGGTGCGAATATTTGAATACGCCGACTTGACAATGTGTGGCTTTCATAACGATTACGCATTACATCATTGTCATGCATGCGAATATTTTAAGACGCCAACTTGACAATGTGTGGCTTTCATAACGATTACGCATTCCATCATTGTCATCAATGCGAATATTTGAATACGCTGACTTGACAATGTGTGGCTTTCATAACGATTACGCATTACATCATTGTCATAAATGCGAATATTTGAATACGCTGACTTGACAATGTGAGGCTTTCATAACGATTACGCATTACATCATCGTCATAAATGCGAATATTTGAAGAAGCCAACTTGACAATGTGTGGCTTTCATAACGATTACGCATTACATCATTGTCATAAATGCGAATATTTGAACACGCCGACTTGACAATGTGTGGCTTTCATAACGATTACGCATTACATCATTGTCATAAATGCGAATATTTGAATACGCTGACTTGACAATGTGTGGCTTTCATAGCGATTACGCATTACATCATTGTCATCAATGCGAATATTTGAATACGCCGACTTGACAATGTGTGGCTTTCATAACGATTACGCATTACATCATTGTCATAAATGCGAATATTTGAATACGCCGACTTGACAATGTGTGGCTTTCATAACGATTACGCATTACTTCATTGTCGTAAATGCGATTATTTGAATACGCCGACTTGACAATGTGTGGCTTTCATAACGATTACGCATTACATCATTGTCATAAATGCGAATATTTGAATACGCCGACTTGACAATGTGTGGCTTTCATAACGATTACGCATTACATCATTGTCGTAAATGCGAATATTTGAATACGCCGACTTGACAATGTGTGGCTTTCATAACGATTACGCATTACATCATTGTCGTAAATGCGAATATTTGAATACGCCGACTTGACAATGTGTGGCTTTCATAACGATTACGCATTACATCATTGTCATAAATGCGAATATTTGAATACGCCGACTTGACAATGTGTGGCTTTCATAACGATTACGCATTACATCATTGTCATAAATGCGAATATTTGAATACGCCGACTTGACAATGTGAGGCTTTCATAACGATTACGCATTACATCATTGTCATAAATGCGAATATTTGAACACGCCGACTTGACAATGTGTGGCTTTCATAACGATTACGCATTATATCATTGTCATAGATGCGAATATTTGAATACGCCGACTTGACAATATGTGGCTTTCATAACGATTACGCATTACATCATTGTCATAAATGCGAATATTTGAACACGCCGACTTGACAATGTGTGGCATTCATAACGATTACGCATTACATCATTGTCATAAATGCGAATATTTGAATACGCCGACTTGACAATGTGTGGCATTCATAACGATTACGCATTACATCATTGTCATAATTGCGAATATGTGAATACGCCGACTTGACAATGTGTGGCTTTCATAACGATTACGCATTACATCATTGTCATAAATGCGAATATTTGAATACGCCGACTTGACAATGTGTGGCTTTCATAGCGATTACGCATTACATCATTGTCATAAATGCGAATATTTGAATACGCCGACTTGACAATGTGTGGCTTTCATAACGATTACGCATTACTTCATTGTCATAAATGCGAATATTTGAATACGCCGACTTGACAATGTGTGGCTTTCATAACGATTACGCATTACATCATTGTCATAAATGCGAATATTTGAATACGCTGACTTGACAATGTGTGGCTTTCATAGCGATTACGCATTACATCATTGTCATCAATGCGAATATTTGAATACGCCGACTTGACAATGTGTGGCTTTCATAACGATTACGCATTACATCATTGTCATAAATGCGAATATTGAAGACGCCAACTTGACAATGTATGGCATTCATAACGATTGCGCATTACATCATTGTCATAAATGCGAATATTTGAATACGCCGACTTGACAATGTGTGGCTTTCATAACGATTACGCATTACATCATTGTCATAAATGCGAATATTTGAATACGCCGACTTGACAATGTGTGGCTTTCATAACGATTACGCATTACATCATTGTCATAAATGCGAATATTTGAATACGCTGACTTCACAATGTGTGGCTTTCATAACGCTTACACATTACATCATTGTCATCAATGCGAATATTTGAATACGCCGACTTGACAATATGTGGCTTTCATAACGATTACGCATTACATCATTGTCATAAATGCGAATATTTGAATACGCCGACTTAACAATGTGTGGCATTCATAACGATTACGCATTACATCATTGTCATAAATGCGAATATTTGAATTACATAACATCGAAGTTCTGAAATATGCAAACGAGTAAATTATCCACTAGTTAATTATATAACATCGGAGTTTTGAAAGAAGGAACAAATAAAGTTCTGAAATTATACTTGATTTTAATTGGTTCGACAACTTTCATTTCTTGATATTAACCACTTAACACCACGTCGAGCGCATTGGGTAATTTAAATGAGTCACATGCCAAACAATGCCATTCTCTTTAACTCATTCAGCAACCGTTCACTTTACATAAGTATGCCTACGTTTGAATAATATTTTTATTTATTTCAATTATATTCTCGTTTTTTTTTCATATTTCATTTTCATTCTGTATATTTATGTCGCCTTCGTTCGCAGACCAATTGAAGTCGAAGAGTAACCTTAAATATTTACAAATCATTAAAACCAAATTGATTTCACAAAAACTACTGTTTGTCAGTAGTCAGCTCTGCCTCTATTTTTATTTTCCGCCGTATTCTGTCCTATACATAAAGTCTGCGTGTGCCCGCGGACTTGACAATGTGTGGCTTTCATAACGAATACGCATTACATCATTGTCATAGGTGCGAATATTTGAATACGCCGACTTGACAATGTGTGGCTTTCATAACGATTACGCATTACATCATTGTCATAAATGCGAATATTTGAAGACGCCAACTTGACAATGTGTGGCATTCATAACGATTGCGCATTACATCATTGTCATAAATGCGAATATTTGAATACGCCGACTTGACAATGTGTGGCTTTCATAACGATTACGCATTACATCATTGTCATAAATGCGAATATTTGAATACGCCGACTTGACAATGTGTGGCTTTCATAACGATTACGCATTACATCATTGTCATAAATGCGAATATTTGAATACGCTGACTTCACAATGTGTGGCTTTCATAACGATTACGCATTACATCATTGTCATCAATGCGAATATTTGAATACGCCGACTTGACAATGTGTGGCTTTCATAACGATTACGCATTACATCATTTTCATAAATGCGAATATTTGAACACGCCGACTTGACAATGTGTGGCTTTCATAACGATTACGCATTACATCATTGTCATAGGTGCGAATATTTGAATACGCCGACTTGACAATGTGTGGCTTTCATAACGATTACGCATTACATCATTGTCATGCATGCGAATATTTTAAGACGCCAACTTGACAATGTGTGGCTTTCATAACGATTACGCATTACATCATTGTCATCAATGCGAATATTTGAATACGCCGACTTGACAATGTGTGGCTTTCATAACGATTACGCATTACATCATTTTCATAAATGCGAATATTTGAACACGCCGACTTGACAATGTGTGGCATTCATAACGATTGCGCATTACATCATTGTCATAAATGCGAATATTTGAATACGCCGGCTTGACATTGTGTGGCTTTCATAACGATTACGCATTACATCATTTTCATAAATGCGAATATTTGAACACGCCGACTTGACAATGTGTGGCATTCATAACGATTACGCATTCCATCATTGTCATCAATGCGCATATTTGAATACGCCGACATGACAATGTGTGGCTTTCATAACGATTACGCATTACATGATTGTCATAAATGCGAATATTTTAACACGCCGACTTGACAATGTGTGGCATTCATAACGATTACGCATTACATCATTGTCATCAGTGCGAATATTTTAAGACGCCAACTTGACAATATGTGGCTTTCATAACGATTACGCATTACATCATTGTCATAAATGCGAATATTTGAATACGCCGACTTGACAATGTGTGGCATTCATAACGATTACGCATTACATCATTGTCATAAATGCGAATATTTGAATTACATAACATCGAAGTTCTGAAATATGCAAACGAGTAAATTATCCACTAGTTAATTATATAACATCGGAGTTTTGAAAGAAGGAACAAATAAAGTGCTGAAATTATACTTGATTTTAATTGGTTCGACAACTTTCATTTCTTGATATTAACCACTTAACACCACGTCGAGCGCATTGGGTAATTTAAATGAGTCACATGCCAAACAATGCCATTCTCTTTAACTCATTCAGCAACCGTTCACTTTACTTAAGTATGCCTACGTTTGAATAATATTTTTATTTATTTCAATTATATTCTCGTTTTTTTTCATATTTCATTTTCATTCTGTATATATATGTCGCGTTCGTGCGCAGACCAATTGAAGTCATAGAGTAACCTTAAATATTTACAAATCATTAAAACCAAATTGATTTCACAAAAACTGCTGTTTGTCAGTAGTCAGCTCTGCCTCTATTTTTATTTTCCGCCGTATTCTGTCCTATACATGAAGTCTGCGTGTGCCCGCGGACTTGACAATGTGTGGCTTTCATAACGATTACGCATTACATCATTGTCATAGGTGCGAATATTTGAATACGCCGACTTGACGATGTGTGGCTTTCATAACGATTACGCATTACATCATTGTCATAAATGCGAATATTTGAAGACGCCAACTTGACAATGTGTGGCTTTCATAACGATTACGCATTACATCATTGTCATAAATGCGAATATTTGAACACGCCGACTTGTCAATGTGTGGCTTTCATAACGATTACGCATTACATCATTGTCGTAGGTGCGAATATTTGAATACGCCGACTTGACAATGTGTGGCTTTCATAACGATTACGCATTACATCATTGTCATGCATGCGAATATTTTAAGACGCCAACTTGACAATGTGTGGCTTTCATAACGATTACGCATTACATCATTGTCATCAATGCGAATATTTGAATACGCCGACTTGACAATGTGTGGCTTTCATAACGATTACGCATTACATCATTTTCATAAATGCGAATATTTGAACACGCCGACTTGACAATGTGTGGCATTCATAACGATTGCGCATTACATCATTGTCATAAATGCGAATATTTGAATACGCCGACTTGACAATGTGTGGCTTTCATAACGATTACGCATTACATCATTTTCATAAATGCGAATATTTGAACACGCCGACTTGACAATGTGTGGCATTCATAACGATTACGCATTCCATCATTGTCATCAATGCGCATATTTGAATACGCCGACATGACAATGTGTGGCTTTCATAACGATTACGCATTACATCATTGTCATAAATGCGAATATTTTAACACGCCGACTTGACAATGTTGTGGCATTCATAACGATTACGCATTACATCATTGTCATCAGTGCGAATATTTTAAGACGCCAACTTGACAATGTGTGGCTTTCATAACGATTACGCATTACATCATTGTCATAAATGCGAATATTTGAATACGCCGACTTGACAATGTGTGGCTTTCATAACGATTACGCATTACATCATTGTCATAAATGCGAATATTTGAATACGCTGACTTCACAATGTGTGGCTTTCATAACGATTACGCATTACATCATTGTCATCAATGCGAATATTTGAATACGCCGACTTGACAATATGTGGCTTTCATAACGATTACGCATTACATCATTGTCATAAATTCGAATATTTGAATACGCCGACTTGACAATGTGTGGCATTCATAACGATTACGCATTACATCATTGTCATAAATGCGAATATTTGAATTACATAACATCGAAGTTCTGAAATATGCAAACGAGTAAATTATCCACTAGTTAATTATATAACATCGGAGTTTTGAAAGAAGGAACAAATAAAGTGCTGAAATTATACTTGATTTTAATTGGTTCGACAACTTTCATTTCTTGATATTAACCACTTAACACCACGTCGAGCGCATTGGGTAATTTAAATGAGTCACATGCCAAACAATGCCATTCTCTTTAACTCATTCAGCAACCGTTCACTTTACTTAAGTATGCCTACGTTTGAATAATATTTTTATTTATTTCAATTATATTCTCGTTTTTTTTTCATATTTCATTTTCATTCTGTATATTTATGTCGCCTTCGTTCGCAGACCAATTGAAGTCATAGAGTAACCTTAAATATTTACAAATCATTAAAACCAAATTGATTTCACAAAAACTGCTGTTTGTCAGTAGTCAGCTCTGCCTCTATTTTTATTTTCCGCCGTATTCTGTCCTATACATAAAGTCTGTGTGTGCCCGCGGACTTGACAATGTGTGGCTTTCATAACGATTACGCATTACATCATTGTCATAGGTGCGAATATTTGAATACGCCGACTTGACAATGTGTGGCTTTCATAACGATTACGCATTACATCATTGTCATAAATGCGAATATTTGAAGACGCCAACTTGACAATGTGTGGCTTTCATAACGATTACGCATTACATCATTGTCATAAATGCGAATATTTGAACACGCCGACTTGACAATGTGTGGCTTTCATAACGATTACGCATTACATCATTGTCATATGTGCGAATATTTGAATACGCCGACTTGACAATATGTGGCTTTCATAACGATTACGCATTACATCATTGTCATCAATGCGAATATTTGAATACGCCGACTTGACAATGTGTGGCATTCATAACGATTGCGCATTACATCATTGTCATAAATGCGAATATTTGAATACGCCGACTTGACAATGTGTGGCTTTCATAACGATTACGCATTACATCATTGTCATAAATGCGAATATTTGAATACGCCGACTTGACAATGTGTGGCTTTCATAACGATTACGCATTACATCATTGTCATAAATGCGAATATTTGAATACGCTGACTTCACAATGTGTGGCTTTCATAACGATTACGCATTACATCATTGTCATCAATGCGAATATTTGAATACGCCGACTTGACAATATGTGGCTTTCATAACGATTACGCATTACATCATTGTCATAAATGCGAATATTTGAATACGCCGACTTGACAATGTGTGGCATTCATAACGATTACGCATTACATCATTGTCATAAATGCGAATATTTGAATTACATAACATCGAAGTTCTGAAATATGCAAACGAGTAAATTATCCACTAGTTAATTATATAACATCGGAGTTTTGAAAGAAGGAACAAATAAAGTTCTGAAATTATACTTGATTTTAATTGGTTCGACAACTTTCATTTCTTGATATTAACCACTTAACACCACGTCGAGCGCATTGGGTAATTTAAATGAGTCACATGCCAAACAATGCCATTCTCTTTAACTCATTCAGCAACCGTTCACTTTACATAAGTATGCCTACGTTTGAATAATATTTTTATTTATTTCAATTATATTCTCGTTTTTTTTCATATTTCATTTTCATTCTGTATATTTATGTCGCCTTCGTTCGCAGACCAATTGAAGTCATAGAGTAACCTTAAATATTTACAAATCATTAAAACCAAATTGATTTCACAAAAACTGCTGTTTGTCAGTAGTCAGCTCTGCCTCTATTTTTATTTTCCACCGTATTCTGTCCTATACATAAAGTCTGCGTGTGCCCGCGGACTTGACAATGTGTGGCTTTCATAACGATTACGCATTACATCATTGTCATAGGTGCGAATATTTGAATACGCCGACTTGACAATGTGTGGCTTTCATAACGATTACGCATTACATCATTGTCATAAATGCGAATATTTGAATACGCCGACTTGACAATGTGTGGCTTTCATAACGATTACGCATTACATCATTTTCATAAATGCGAATATTTGAACACGCCGACTTGACAATGTGTGGCATTCATAACGATTGCGCATTACATCATTGTCATAAATGCGAATATTTGAATACGCCGACTTGACAATGTGTGGCTTTCATAACGATTACGCATTACATCATTTTCATAAATGCGAATATTTGAACACGCCGACTTGACAATGTGTGGCTTTCATAACGATTACGCATTCCATCATTGTCATCAATGCGCATATTTGAATACGCCGACTTGACAATGTGTGGCTTTCATAACGATTACGCATTACATCATTTTCATAAATGCGAATATTTGAACACGCCGACTTGACAATGTGTGGCATTCATAACGATTACGCATTCCATCATTGTCATCAATGCGCATATTTGAATACGCCGACATGACAATGTGTGGCTTTCATAACGATTACGCATTACATCATTGTCATAAATGCGAATATTTTAACACGCCGACTTGACAATGTGTGGCATTCATAACGATTACGCATTACATCATTGTCATCAGTGCGAATATTTTAAGACGCCAACTTGACAATATGTGGCTTTCATAACGATTACGCATTACACCATTGTCATAAATGCGAATATTTGAATACGCCGACTTGACAATGTGTGGCATTCATAACGATTACGCATTACATCATTGTCATAAATGCGAATATTTGAATTACATAACATCGAAGTTCTGAAATATGCAAACGAGAAAATTATCCACTAGTTAATTATATAACATCGGAGTTTTGAAAGAAGGAACAAATAAAGTGCTGAAATTATACTTGATTTTAATTGGTTCGACAACTTTCATTTCTTGATATTAACCACTTAACACCACGTCGAGCGCATTGGGTAATTTAAATGAGTCACATGCCAAACAATGCCATTCTCTTTAACTCATTCAGCAACCGTTCACTTTACATAAGTATGTCTACGTTTGAATAATATTCTTATTTATTTCAATTATATTCTCGTTTATTTTTCATATTTCATTTTCATTCTGTATATTTATGTCGCCTTCGTTCGCAGACCAATTGAAGTCATAGAGTAACCTTAAATATTTACAAATCATTAAAACCAAATTGATTTCACAAAAACTGCTGTTTGTCAGTAGTCAGCTCTGCCTCTATTTTTATTTTCCGCCGTATTCTATCCTATACATAAAGTCTGTGTGTGCCCGCGGACTTGACAATGTGTGGCTTTCATAACGATTACGCATTACATCATTGTCATAGGTGCGAATATTTGAATACGCCGACTTGACAATGTGTGGCTTTCATACTGATTACGCATTACATCATTGTCATAAATGCGAATATTTGAAGAAGCCAACTTGACAATGTGTGGCTTTCATAACGATTACGCATTACATCATTGTCATACATGCGAATATTTGAAGACGCCAACTTGACAATGTGTGGCTTTCATAACGATTACGCATTACATCATCGTCATAAATGCGAATATTTGAAGAAGCCAACTTGACAATGTGTGGCTTTCATAACGATTACGCATTACATCATTGTCATAAATGCGAATATTTGAACACGCCGACTTGACAATGTGTGGCTTTCATAACGATTACGCATTACATCATTGTCAAGAATGCGAATATTTGAACACGCCGACTTGACAATGTGTGGCTTTCATAACGATTACGCATTACATCATTGTCATAGGTGCGAATATTTGAATACGCCGACTTGACAATGTGTGGCTTTCATAACGATTACGCATTACATCATTGTCATGCATGCGAATATTTTAAGACGCCAACTTGACAATGTGTGGCTTTCATAACGATTACGCATTCCATCATTGTCATCAATGCGAATATTTGAATACGCTGACTTGACAATGTGTGGCTTTCATAACGATTACGCATTACATCATTGTCATAAATGCGAATATTTGAATACGCTGACTTCACAATGTGTGGCTTTCATAACGATTACGCATTACACCATTGTCATAAATGCGAATATTTGAATACGCCGACTTGACAATGTGTGGCTTTCATAACGATTACGCATTACATCATTGTCATAAATGCGAATATTTGAATACGCCGACTTGACAATGTGAGGCTTTCATAACGATTACGCATTACATCATCGTCATAAATGCGAATATTTGAAGAAGCCAACTTGACAATGTGTGGCTTTCATAACGATTACGCATTACATCATTGTCATAAATGCGAATATTTGAACACGCCGACTTGACAATGTGTGGCTTTCATAACGATTACGCATTACATCATTGTCAAGAATGCGAATATTTGAACACGCCGACTTGACAATGTGTGGCTTTCATAACGATTACGCATTACATCATTGTCATAGGTGCCAATATTTGAATACGCCGACTTGACAATGTGTGGCTTTCATAACGATTACGCATTACATCATTGTCATGCATGCGAATATTTTAAGACGCCAACTTGACAATGTGTGGCTTTCATGACGATTACGCATTCCATCATTGTCATCAATGCGAATATTTGAATACGCCGACTTGACAAAGTGTGGCTTTCATAACGATTACGCATTACATCATTGTCACCAGTGCGAATATTTTAAGACGCCAACTTGACAATGTGTGGCTTTCATAACGATTACGCATTACATCATTGTCATAAATGCGAATATTTGAATACGCTGACTTGACAATGTGTGGCTTTCATAACGATTACGCATTACATCATTGTCATAAATGCGAATATTTGAATACGCTGACTTCACAATGTGTGGCTTTCATAACGATTACGCATTACACCATTGTCATAAATGCGAATATTTGAATACGCCGACTTGACAATGTGTGGCTTTCATAACGATTACGCATTACATCATTGTCATAAATGCGAATATTTGAATACGCCGACTTGACAATGTGAGGCTTTCATAACGATTACGCATTACATCATTGTCATAAATGCGAATATTTGAATACGCCGACTTGACAATGTGTGACTTTCATAACGATTACGCGTTACATCACTGCCATAAATGCGAATATTTGAACACGCCGACTTGACAATGTGTGGCATTCATAACAATTACGCATTACATCATTGTCATGAATGCGAATATTTTACGACGCCAACTTGACAATGTGTGGCTTTCATAACGATTACGCATTACATCATTGTCATCAATTCGAATATTTGAATACGCCGACTTGACAATGTGTGGCTTTCATAACGATTACTCATTATATCATTGTCATAGATGCGAATATTTGAATACGCCGATTTGACAATGTGTGGATTTCATAACAATTGCGCATTACATCATTGTTATAGATGCGAATATTTGAATACGCCGATTTGACAATGTGTGGCTTTCATAACAATTACTCATTATATCATTGTCATAGATGCGAATATTTGAATACGCCGATTTGACAATGTGTGGATTTCATAACAATTGTGCATTACATCATTGCATTGAATGCGAATATTTGAAGACGCCAACTTGACAATGTGAGGCTTTCATAACGATTGCGCTTTACATCATTGTCATAAATGCAAATATTTGAATACGCCGACTTGACAATGTGTGGCTTTCATAACGATTACGCATTACATCATTGTCATAAATGCGAATATTTGAACACGCCGACTTGACAATGTGTGGCATTCATAACGATTACGCATTACATCATTGCCATGAATGCGAAAATTTGAAGACGTCAACTTGACAATGTGTGACTTTCATAACGATTACGCATTACATCATTGCCATGAATGCGAATATTTGAAGACGCCAACTTGACAATGTGAGGCTTTCATAACGATTGCGCTTTACATCATTGTCATAAATGCGAATATTTGAATTACATAACATCGAAGTTCTGAAATATGCAAACGAGTAAATTATCCACTAGTTAATTATATAACATCGGAGTTTTGAAAGAAGGAACAAATAAAGTTCTGAAATTATACTTGATTTTAATTGGTTCGACAACTTTCATTTCTTGATATTAACCACTTAACACCACGTCGAGCGCATTGGGTAATTTAAATGAGTCACATGCCAAACAATGCCATTCTCTTTAACTCATTCAGCAACCGTTCACTTTACATAAGTATGCCTACGTTTGAATAATATTTTTATTTATTTCAATTATATTCTCGTTTTTTTTTCATATTTCATTTTCATTCTGTATATTTATGTCGCCTTCGTTCGCAGACCAATTGAAGTCGAAGAGTAACCTTAAATATTTACAAATCATTAAAACCAAATTGATTTCACAAAAACTGCTGTTTGTCAGTAGTCAGCTCTGCCTCTATTTTAATTTTCCGCCGTATTCTGTCCTATACATAAAGTCTGCGTGTGCCCGCGGACTTGACAATGTGTGGCTTTCATAACGATTACGCATTACATCATTGTCATAGGTGCGAATATTTGAATACGCCGACTTGACAATGTGTGGCTTTCATAACGATTACGCATTACATCATTGTCATAAATGCGAATATTTGAAGACGCCAACTTGACAATGTGTGGCTTTCATAACGATTACGCATTACATCATTGTCATAAATGCGAATATTTGAACACGCCGACTTGACAATGTGTGGCTTTCATAACGATTACGCATTACATCATTGTCATAAATGCGAATATTTGAATACGCTGACTTGACAATATGTGGCTTTCATAACGATTACGCATTACATCATTTTCATAAATGCGAATATTTGAACACGCCGACTTGACAATGTGTGGCATTCATAACGATTACGCATTACATCATTGTCATAGGTGCGAATATTTGAATACGCCGACTTGACAATGTGTGGCTTTCATAACGATTACGCATTACATCATTGTCATAAGTGCGAATATTTGAAGACGCCAACTTGACAATGTGTGGCTTTCATAACGATTACGCATTACATCATTGTCATAAATGCGAATATTTGAACACGCCGACTTGACAATGTGTGGCTTTCATAACGATTACGCATTACATCATTGTCATCAATGCGAATATTTGAATACGCCGACTTGACAATGTGTGGCATTCATAACGATTACGCATTACATCATTGTCATAAATGCGAATATTTGAATACGCCGACTTAACAATGTGTGGCTTTCATAACGATTACATCATTGTCATAAATGCAAATATTTGAATACGCTGACTTCACAATGTGTGGCTTTCATAACGATTACGCATTACATCATTGTCATCAATGCGAATATTTGAATACGCCGACTTGACAATATGTGGCTTTCATAACGATTACGCATTACATAATTGTCATAAATGCGAATATTTGAATACGCCGACTTGACAATGTGTGGCTTTCATAACGATTACGCATTACATCATTGTCATACATGCGAATATTTGAATACGCTGACTTCACAATGTGTGGCTTTCATAACGATTACGCATTACATCATTGTCATAAATGATGATATTTTTAATACCCCTACATTTACAGTTCATTGACAGTCATACGTCATTGGTTATACCGTCCGGTAACCACAGCATCACTACCTTATAAACGGGTAAAAAACACGCAAAAACAAAATGATATTTTTTTCGGTAATACTATGAATTTAATAGTGCATTGCTCGTATATTATATTATATTCTTATTACCAGAGCCTCTTTAGTCGGCACAAATGTCCGCTTCCATCTCCCACGACGTGGACGCGAGGTTGGTTTTTTGGGAGACATAAATGTGAATTACATAACATCGAAGTTCTGAAATATGCAAACGAGTAAATTATCCACTAGTTAATTATATAACATCGGAGTTTTGAAAGAAGGAACAAATAAAGTTCTGAAATATGCGAACGAGTAAATACGAGGAAATCACATATCATCGAAGTTCTGAAAGAAACAAATAAATAAATAAAGTTTTGTATTATTTTCAGATAATGCGAATTACCATGGCTGTGCAACTAAATTGGATACTTACCTATATATTCCACAACTGCCAGCTTTTTCTAATGAGCCAGGCTGTCTCTACGCTTCACTACTGTACTAATTCTTTTCCTGTAATTACAATCTCGTTTCAGTGCTACGTACTATCTTCTAAACGCAATGACATCGTCTTCATTCGGCTGCGGCTCTAGCGGTACACGCTTCCGCTTCACGTCCCTGCAATATACACCATCTTTCAAATCTACATAAAACTTAAGTCTGTCGTCTTCCATAATGTAGTGATGCGTTTTTCCAGATGATTTGGCATCCCAGGCTCCGCAGTCGTCTACATAAGTCATCTTCTTGTTCCTTTGTCTTCGGAGAAAATTAGATTCAAAATTCAACAGGAAGTGAACATTCTCCTTCACACCTGGTGGCACCGAGTTTGCACTAGGCTGATTTCGTGACATGCATTGAAACAAATCATCTGCATCCATAAATCTGCCATTACCGTGCATTGCACCAGGAAGTGAACGTATTCTTGCCCGAATACATACTACTTCAGATATGTCTGATTGCTGGTTATTGTCGTCTGGTAATATTGCCACATCACTTCTGATTTTCTCGATTGGTGTTGAGGTACTTGCATGTGAACTCGGAGATTTACTAAATACACCCATGGTCGGCTGAATATCTACCTGCATCAGAGGAACATAATGGTTAGGTCTCCATGTTCCTGTATTATACTTACCTGGCATACTTACCGATGTCCACATAATTAATACATCGCTTCTGCCATGACCACCACTTAATACCCTTGGGGTATTACACTCACTGGTTTCAGACATTCGTCACCACCAGCCTTTTCCCATATCTTCAATGATGTACTGTCAACTACCTTTTCGCCCAACATGATCCCATTCTCCGGCATACTGATCTTTTCCACTCGTCTAATATAAACATCTTCCATCCTAGCAACATCTCGTAACGATATACCACTATAACATTCTGCTGCATGTAACCGATCGAGACCATCTTCAAAACTATAACCAGCTGTACAGAGAGAGCATAAAAAATTGTTAGTCATAGCCCCCAGTGTTTCCATGTCGTGCGACGTGAGGTTTTGGCAGCGATCATGGAACCATACATGACACAAATGACAGCAAATAACTCCGTCATCACCACACGGGCTGCCACACTGACCACACGGCAACTGCACTGGAGACTGCTTGTGCTGAGAAGCCATGATTATAGTAATATAATATATACGACTGGGTATAACAGTAGAGAGAGAATGCGTTTCAAAGCAATGCCAAGATCAGCTGATCAGAAAGATCTGACCGAGTTGACAAGACGAGTCTTTTTTATAGGGCGCTCCCTTCGTGTGATTGGTTAACATTATACTTGATTTTAATTGGTTCGACAACTTTCATTTCTTGATATTAACCACTTAACACCACGTCGAGCGCATTGGGTAATTTAAATGAGTCACATGCCAAACAATGCCATTCTCTTTAACTCATTCAGCAACCGTTCACTTTACTTAAGTATGCCTACGTTTGAATAATATTTTTATTTATTTCAATTATATTCTCGTTTTTTTTCATATTTCATTTTCATTCTGTATATATATGTCGCCTTCGTGCGCAGACCAATTGAAGTCATAGAGTAACCTTAAATATTTACAAATCATTAAAACCAAATTGATTTCACAAAAACTGCTGTTTGTCAGTAGTCAGCTCTGCCTCTATTTTTATTTTCCGCCGTATTCTGTCCTATACATGAAGTCTGCGTGTGCCCGCGGACTTGACAATGTGTGGCTTTCATAACGATTACGCATTACATCATTGTCATAGGTGCGAATATTTGAATACGCCGACTTGACAATGTGTGGCTTTCATAACGATTACGCATTGCATCATTGTCATAAATGCGAATATTTGAAGACGCCAACTTGACATTGTGTGGCTTTCATAACGATTACGCATTACATCATTGTCATAAATGCGAATATTTGAACACGCCGACTTGACAATGTGTGGCTTTCATAACGATTACGCATTACATCATTGTCATAGGTGCGAATATTTGAATACGCCGACTTGACAATGTGTGGCTTTCATAACGATTACGCATTACATCATTGTCATGCATGCGAATATTTTAAGACGCCAACTTGACAATGTGTGGCTTTCATAACGATTACGCATTACATCATTGTCATCAATGCGAATATTTGAATACGCCGACTTGACAATGTGTGGCTTTCATAACGATTACGCATTACATCATTTTCATAAATGCGAATATTTGAACACGCCGACTTGACAATGTGTGGCATTCATAACGATTGCGCATTACATCATTGTCATAAATGCGAATATTTGAATACGCCGACTTGACAATGTGTGGCTTTCATAACGATTACGCATTACATCATTTTCATAAATGCGAAGATTTGAACACGCCGACTTGACAATGTGTGGCATTCATAACGATTACGCATTCCATCATTGTCATCAATGCGCATATTTGAATACGCCGACATGACAATGTGTGGCTTTCATAACGATTACGCATTACATCATTGTCATAAATGCGAATATTTTACACGCCGACTTAACAATGTGTGGCATTCATAACGATTACGCATTACATCATTGTCATAAATGCGAATATTTGAATTACATAACATCGAAGTTCTGAAAATATGCAAACGAGTAAATTATCCACTAGTTAATTATATAACATCGGAGTTTTGAAAGAAGGAACAAATAAAGTTCTGAAATTATACTTGATTTTAATTGGTTCGACAACTTTCATTTCTTGATATTAACCACTTAACACCACGTCGAGCGCATTGGGTAATTTAAATGAGTCACATGCCAAACAATGCCATTCTCTTTAACTCATTCAGCAACCGTTCACTTTACATAAGTATGCCTACGTTTGAATAATATTTTTATTTATTTCAATTATATTCTCGTTTTTTTTTCATATTTCATTTTCATTCTGTATATTTATGTCGCCTTCGTTCGCAGACCAATTGAAGTCGAAGAGTAACCTTAAATATTTACAAATCATTAAAACCAAATTGATTTCACAAAAACTACTGTTTGTCAGTAGTCAGCTCTGCCTCTATTTTTATTTTCCGCCGTATTCTGTCCTATACATAAAGTCTGCGTGTGCCCGCGGACTTGACATTGTGTGGCTTTCATAACGATTACGCATTACATCATTGTCATAGGTGCGAATATTTGAATACGCCGACTTGACAATGTGTGGCTTTCATAACGATTACGCATTACATCATTGTCATAAATGCGAATATTTGAAGACGCCAACTTGACAATGTGTGGCTTTCATAACGATTACGCATTACATCATCGTCATAAATGCGAATATTTGAAGAAGCCAACTTGACAATGTGTGGCTTTCATAACGATTACGCATTACATCATTGTCATAAATGCGAATATTTGAACACGCCGACTTGACAATGTGTGGCTTTCATAACGATTACGCATTACATCATTGTCAAGAATGCGAATATTTGAACACGCCGACTTGACAATGTGTGGCTTTCATAACGATTACGCATTACATCATTGTCATAGGTGCGAATATTTGAATACGCCGACTTGACAATGTGTGGCTTTCATAACGATTACGCATTACATCATTGTCATAAATGCGAATATTTTAAGACGCCAACTTGACAATGTGTGGCTTTCATAACGATTACGCATTACATCATTGACATAAATGATGATATTTTTAATACGCCTACATTTACAGTTCATTGACAGTCTTACGTCATTGGTTATATCGTCCGGTAACCACAGCATCTCCACCTTATAAACGGGCAAAAAACACGCAAGAACAAAATGATATTTTTTTCGGTAATACTATGAATTTAATAGTGCATTGCCCGTATATTATATTATATTCTTATTACCAGAGCCTCTTTAGTCGGCACAAATGTCCGCTTCCATCTCCCAGGACGTGGACGCGAGGTTGGTTTTTTGGGAGACATAAATGTGAATTACATAACATCGAAGTTCTGAAATATGCAAACGAGAAAATTATCCACTAGTTAATTATATAACATCGGAGTTTTAAAAGAAGGAACAAATAAAGCTCTGAAATATGCAAACGAGTAAATACGAGGAAATCACATATCATCGAAGTTCTGAAAGAAACAAATAAATAAATAAATAATGTTTTGTATTATTTTCAGATAATGCGAATTACCATGGCTGCAACTAAATTGGATACTTACCTATGTATTCCACAACTGCCAGCTTTTTCAAATGAGCCAGGCTGTCTCTACACTTCACTACTGTACTAATTCTTTTCCTGTAATTACAATCTCGTTTCAGTGCTACGTAATATCTTCTAAACGCAATGACATCGTCTTCATTCGGCTGTGGCTCTAGTGGTACACGCTTCCGCTTCACGTCCCTGCAATATACACCATCTTTCAAATCGACATAACACTTTAGTCTGTCGTCTTCCATAATGTAGTGATGCGTTTTTCCAGATGATTTGGCATCCCAGGCTCCGCAGTCGTCTACATAAGTCATCTTCTTGTTCCTTTGTCGTCGGAGAAAATTAGATTCAAAATTCAACAGGAAGTGAATATTCTCCTTCACACCTGGTGGCACCGAATTTGCACTAGGCTGATTTCTTGACATGCATTGAAACAAATCATCTGCATCCATAAATCTGCCATTACCGTGCATTGCACCAGGAAGTGAACGTATACTTGCCAGAATACTTACTACTTCAGATATGTCTGAATGCTGGTTATTGTCGTCTGGTAATATTGCCACATCACTTCTGATTTTCTCGATTGGTGTTGAGGTACTTGCATGTGAACTCGGAGATTTACTAAATACACCCATGGTCTGCTGAATATCTACCTGCAACAGAGGAACAAAATGGTTAGGTCTCCATGTTCCTGTATTATACTTACCTGGCATACTTACCGATGTCCACATAATTAATACATCGCTTCTGTCATGACCACCACTTAATACCCTTGGGGTGAATACAGTATTGAGTACACCCGATATACTTGTCAAGTATCCCATTGACATTCGGATATACCGACCGTATACCGACCCCAAGAACAGTAGCGGCAGCATGAATCGTGAGGGCCGATGAATACCCACCACCGGTTACACAGTCACGTATACAATTTGCGTAATCTGGTGATATCTGAGCAATCATGCTTCCCTGGTGATAGTGGGTGTAATAGTCCTGGTTGTTGACCATCTCGATGCATGTCCTCAATCTAAGCTCGGTAGCGGCACTCTCATCTCCGACACAGGCAACAGATAGGGCGTTGAACAGGCAGTTACTGCCACCCATTACACTCACTGGTTTCAGACATTCGTCACCACCAGCCTTTTCCCATATCTTCAATGATGTACTGTCAACTACCTTTTCGCCCAACATGATCTCATTCTCCGGCATACTGATCTTTTCCACTCGTCTAATATAAATATCTTCCATCCTAGCAACATCTCGTAACGATATACCACTATGACATTCTGCTGCATGTAACCGATCGAGACCATCTTCAAAACTATAACCAGCTGTACAGAGAGAGCATAAAAAATTGTTAGTCATAGCCCCCAGTGTTTCCATGTCGTGCGACGGAGGTTTTGGCAGCGATCATGGAACCATACATGACACAATGACAGCAAATAACTCCGTCATCACCACACGGGCTGCCACACTGACCACCCGGCAACTGCACTGAAGACTGCTTGTGCTGAGAAGCCATGACTATACTAATATAATATATACGACTGGGTATAACAGTAGAGAGAGAATGCGTTTCAAAGCAATGCCAAGATCAGCTGATCAGAAAGATCTAACCGAGTTGACAACACGAGTCTTTTTTATAGGGGCGCTCCCTCGTGTGATTGGTTAACATTATACTTGATTTTAATTGGTTCGACAACTTTCATTTCTTGATATTAACCACTTAACACCCACGTCGAGCGCATTGGGTAATTTAAATGAGTCACATGCCAAACAATGCCATTCTCTTTAACTCATTCAGCAACCGTTCACTTTACTTAAGTATGCCTACGTTTGAATAATATTTTTATTTATTTCAATTATATTCTCGTTTTTTTTTTCATATTTCATTTTCATTCTGTATATTTATGTCGCCTTCGTTCGCAGACCAATTGAAGTCATAGAGTAACCTTAAATATTTACAAATCATTAAAACCAAATTGATTTCACAAAAACTGCTGTTTGTCAGTAGTCAGCTCTGCCTCTATTTTTATTTTCCGCCGTATTCTGTCCTATACTTAAAGTCTGTGTGTGCCCGCGGACTTGACAATGTGTGGCTTTCATAACGATTACGCATTACATCATTGTCATAGGTGCGAATATTTGAATACGCCGACTTGACAATGTGTGGCTTTCATAACGATTACGCATTACATCATTGTCATAAATGCTAATATTTGAATACGCTGACTTCACAATGTGTGGCTTTCATAACGATTACGCATTACATCATTGACATAAATGATGATATTTTTAATACGCCTACATTTACAGTTCATTGACAGTCTTACGTCATTGGTTATATCGTCCGGTAACCACAGCATCTCCACCTTATAAACGGGCAAAAAACACGCAAGAACAAAATGATATTTTTTTCGGTAATACTATGAATTTAATAGTGCATTGCCCGTATATTATATTATATTCTTATTACCAGAGCCTCTTTAGTCGGCACAAATGTCCGCTTCCATCTCCCACGACGTGGACGCGAGGTTGGTTTTTTGGGAGACATAAATGTGAATTACATAACATCGAAGTTCTGAAATATGCAAACGAGTAAATTATCCACTAGTTAATTATATAACATCAGAGTTTTGAAAGAAGGAACAAATAAAGTGCTGAAATTATACTTGATTTTAATTGGTTCGACAACTTTCATTTCTTGATATTAACCACTTAACACCACGTCGAGCGCATTGGGTAATTTAAATGAGTCACATGCCAAACAATGCCATTCTCTTTAACTCATTCAGCAACCGTTCACTTTACATAAGTATGCCTACGTTTGAATAATATTTTTATTTATTTCAATTATATTCTCGTTTTTTTTCATATTTCATTTTCATTCTGTATATTTATGTCGCCTTCGTTCGCAGACCAATTGAAGTCATAGAGTAACCTTAAATATTTACAAATCATTAAAACCAAATTGATTTTACAAAAACTGCTGTTTGTCAGTAGTCAGCTCTGCCTCTATTTTTATTTTCCGCCGTATTCTGTCCTATACATAAAGTCTGCGTGTGCCCGCGGACTTGACAATGTGTGGCTTTCATAACGATTACGCATTACATCATTGTCATAGGTGCGAATATTTGAATACGCCGACTTGACATTGTGTGGCTTTCATAACGATTACGCATTACATCATTGTCATAAATGCGAATATTTGAAGACGCCAACTTGACAATGTGTGGCATTCATAACGATTGCGCATTACATCATTGTCATAAATGCGAATATTTGAATACGCCGACTTAACAATGTGTGGCTTTCATAACGATTACGCATTACATCATTGTCATAAATGCGAATATTTGAATACGCCGACTTGACAATGTGTGGCTTTCATAACGATTACGCATTACATCATTGTCATAAATGCGAATATTTGAATACGCTGACTTCACAATGTGTGGCTTTCATAACGATTACGCATTACATCATTGTCATCAATGCGAATATTTGAATACGCCGACTTGACAATATGTGGCTTTCATAACGATTACGCATTACATCATTGTCATAAATGCGAATATTTGAATACGCCGACTTGACAATGTGTGGCATTCATAACGATTACGCATTACATCATTGTCATAAATGCGAATATTTGAATTACATAACATCGAAGTTCTGAAATATGCAAACGAGTAAATTATCCACTAGTTAATTATATAACATCGGAGTTTTGAAAGAAGGAACAAATAAAGTGCTGAAAATTATACTTGATTTTAATTGGTTCGACAACTTTCATTTCTTGATATTAACCACTTAACACCACGTCGAGCGCATTGGGTAAATTTAAATGAGTCACATGCCAAAACAATGCCATTTCTCTTTTAACTCATTCAGCAACCGTTCACTTTACATAAGTATGCCTACGTTTGAATAAATATTTTTAATTTATTTCAATTATATTCTCGTTTTTTTCATAATTCATTTTCATTCTGTATATTTATGTCGCCTTCGTTCGCAGACCAATTGAAGTCATAGAGTAACCTTAAATATTTACAAATCATTAAAACCAAATTGATTTTACAAAAACTGCTGTTTGTCAGTAGTCAGCTCTGCCTCTATTTTTATTTTCCGCCGTATTCTGTCCTATACATAAAGTCTGCGTGTGCCCGCGGACTTGACAATGTGTGGCTTTCATAACGATTACGCATTACATCATTGTCATAGGTGCGAATATTTGAATACGCCGACTTGACAATGTGTGGCTTTCATAACGATTACGCATTACATCATTGTCATAAATGCGAATATTTGAAGACGCCAACTTGACAATGTGTGGCATTCATAACGATTGCGCATTACATCATTGTCATAAATGCGAATATTTGAATACGCCGACTTGACAATGTGTGGCTTTCATAACGATTACGCATTACATCATTGTCATAAATGCGAATATTTGAATACGCCGACTTGACAATGTGTGGCTTTCATAACGATTACGCATTACATCATTGTCATCAATGCGAATATTTGAATACGCTGACTTCACAATGTGTGGCTTTCATAACGATTACGCATTACATCATTGTCATCAATGCGAATATTTGAATACGCCGACTTGACAATATGTGGCTTTCATAACGATTACGCATTACATCATTGTCATAAACGCGAATATTTGAATACGCCGACTTGACAATGTGTGGCATTCATAACGATTACGCATTACATCATTGTCATAAATGCGAATATTTGAATTACATAACATCGAAGTTCTGAAATATGCAAACGAGTAAATTATCCACTAGTTAATTATATAACATCGGAGTTTTGAAAGAAGGAACAAATAAAGTTCTGAAATTATACTTGATTTTAATTGGTTCGACAACTTTCATTTCTTGATATTAACCACTTAACACCACGTCGAGCGCATTGGGTAATTTAAATGAGTCACATGCCAAACAATGCCATTCTCTTTAACTCATTCAGCAACCGTTCACTTTACATAAGTATGCCTACGTTTGAATAATATTTTTATTTATTTCAATTATATTCTCGTTTTTTTTTCATATTTCATTTTCATTCTGTATATTTATGTCGCCTTCGTTCGCAGACCAATTGAAGTCGAAGAGTAACCTTAAATATTTACAAATCATTAAAACCAAATTGATTTCACAAAAACTGCTGTTTGTCAGTAGTCAGCTCTGCCTCTATTTTTATTTTCCGCCGTATTCTGTCCGATACATAAAGTCTGCGTGTGCCCGCGGACTTGACAATGTGTGGCTTTCATAACGATTACGCATTACATCATTGTCATAGGTGCGAATATTTGAATACGCCGACTTGACAATGTGTGGCTTTCATAGCGATTACGCATTACATCATTGTCATAAATGCGAATATTTGAATACGCCGACTTGACAATGTGTGGCTTTCATAACGATTACGCATTACATCATTGTCATAAATGCGAATATTTGAAGACGCCAACTTGACAATGTGTGGCTTTCATAACGATTACGCATTACATCATCGTCATAAATGCGAATATTTGAAGAAGCCAACTTGACAATGTGTGGCTTTCATAACGATTACGCATTACATCATTGTCATAAATGCGAATATTTGAACACGCCGACTTGACAATGTTTGGCTTTCATAACGATTACGCATTACATCATTGTCAAGAATGCGAATATTTGAACACGCCGACTTGACAATGTGTGGCTTTCATAACGATTACGCATTACATCATTGTCATAGGTGCGAATATTTGAATACGCCGACTTGACAATGTGTGGCTTTCATAACGATTACGCATTACATCATTGTCATAAATGCGAATATTTTAAGACGCCAACTTGACAATGTGTGGCATTCATAACGATTACGCATTACATCATTGTCATAAATGCGAATATTTGAATACGCCGACTTGACAATGTGTGGCTTTCATAACGATTACGCATTACATCATCGTCATAAATGCGAATATTTGAAGAAGCCAACTTGACAATGTGTGGCTTTCATAACGATTACGCATTACATCATTGTCATAAATGCGAATATTTGAACACGCCGACTTGACAATGTGTGGCTTTCATAACGATTACGCATTACATCATTGTCAAGAATGCGAATAATTGAACACGCCGACTTGACAATGTGTGGCTTTCATAACGATTACATTATTGTCATAGGTGCGAATATTTGAATTCGCCGACTTGACAATGTGTGGCTTTCATAACGATTACGCATTACATCATTGTCATAAATGCGAATATTTTAAGACGCCAACTTGACAATGTGTGGTTTTCATAACGATTACGCATTACATCATTGACATAAATGATGATATTTTTAATACGCCTACATTTACAGTTCATTGACAGTCTTACGTCATTGGTTATATCGTCCGGTAACCACAGCATCTCCACCTTATAAACGGGCAAAAAACACGCAAGAACAAAATGATATTTTTTTCGGTAATACTATGAATTTAATAGTGCATTGCCCGTATATTATATTATATTCTTATTACCAGAGCCTCTTTAGTCGGCACAAATGTCCGCTTCCATCTCCCAGGGCGTGGACGCGAGGTTGTTTTTTTGGGAGACATAAATGTGAATTACATTACATCGAAGTTCTGAAATATGCAAACGAGTAAATTATCCACTAGTTAATTATATAACATCGGAGTTTTGAAAGAAGGAACAAATAAAGTTCTGAAATATGCAAACGAGTAAATACGAGGAAATCACATATCATCGAAGTTCTGAAAGAAACAAATAAATAAATAAATAATGTTTTGTATTATTTTCAGATAATGCGAATTACCATGGCTGCAACTAAATTGGATACTTACCTATGTATTCCACAACTGCCAGCTTTTTCAAATGAGCCAGGCTGTCTCTACACTTCACAACTGTACTAATTCTTTTCCTGTAATTACAATCTCGTTTCAGTGCTACGTAATATCTTCTAAACGCAATGACATCGTCTTCATTCGGCTGTGGCTCTAGTGGTACACGCTTCCGCTTCACGTCCCTGCAATATACACCATCTTTCAAATCTACATAAAACTTTAGTCTGTCGACTTCCATAATGTAGTGATGCGTTTTTCCAGATGATTTGGCATCCCAGGCTCCGCAGTCGTCTACATAAGTCATCTTCTTGTTCCTTTGTCTTCGGAGAAAAATTAGATTCAAAATTCAACAGGAAGTGAATATTCTCCTTCACACCTGGTGGC
>NW_003153110.1:0-20784 GCF_000003605.2 Saccoglossus kowalevskii
AACAGATGACATGGTGGTTTACAGACATTGTATAAAATACTACTTGCAGACAGATAATATGGTGATTCAAAGACAATGTATGAAACACTACTTACAAACAGATGACATGGTGGTTTACAGACAATGTATAAAATACCTACTTACAGACAGATAACATGGTGGTTTACAGACAATGTATGAAATACCTTTCTTACAGACAGATAACATGGTGGTTTACAGACAATGTATAAAATACCTACTTACAGACAGATAACATGGTGGTTTAAAGATAATGTATAACATATCTACTTAGAGACAGATCACATGGTGTTTTACAGACAATCTATGAAATACCTTAATTACAGACAGATAACATGCTGGTTCACAGACAATGTATAAAGTACCTACATACAGACAGATAACATGACGGTTTACAGACAATGTATAAAATACCTACTTACAGACAGATGACATGGTGGTTTACAGACAATGTATAAAATACCTACTTGCAGACAGATGACATGGTGGTTCACAGACAATGTATAAAATACCTCCTTACAGACAGATAACATGGTGGTTTACAGACAATGTATAAAATACCTACTTACAGACAGATAACATGGTGGTTTACAGACAATGTATGAAATACCTTACTTACAGACAGATAACATGGTGGTTTACAGACAATGTATAAAATACCTACTTACAGACAGATAACATGGTGATTCACAGACAATGTGTAAAATACCTACTTACAGACAGATAACATGGTGGTTTACAGACAATGTATGAAATACCTTAATTACAGACAGATAACATGGTGCTTCACAGACAATGTATAAAATACCTACATTACAGACAGATAACATGACGGTTTACAGACAATGTATAAAATACCTACTTACAGACAGATGACATGGTGGTTTACAGACAATGTATAAAATACCTACTTATAAACAGATGACATGGTGGTTTACAGACAATGTATAAAATACCTACTTGCAGACAGATAACATGGTGATTCAAAGACAATGTATGAAACACTTACATACAGACAGATGACATGGTGGTTTACAGACAATGTATAAAATACCTACTTACAGACAGATAACATGGTGGTTTACAGACAATGTATGAAATACCTTACTTACAGACAGATAACATGGTGGTTTACAGACAATGTATAAAATACCTACTTACAGACAGATAACATGGTGGTTTAAAGATAATGTATAAAATATCTACTTAGAGACAGATAACATGGTGTTTTACAGACAATCTATGAAATATCTTAATTACAGACAGATAACATGGTGGTTCACAGACAATGTATAAAGTACCTACATACAGACAGATAACATGACGGTTTACAGACAATGTATAAAATACCTCCTTACAGACAGATAACATGGTGGTTTACAGACAATGTATGTAATACCTTACTTACAGACAGATAACATGGTGGTTCACAGACACTGTATAAAATACCTCCTTACAGACCGATGACATGGTGGTTCACAGACAATGTATAAAATACCTACTTACAGACAGATAACATGGTGATTCACAGACAATGTGTAAAATACCTACTTGCAGACAGATAACATGGTGGTTTACAGACAATGTATAAAATACCTACTTACAGACAGATGACATGGTGGTTTACAGACAATGTATAAAATACCTCCTTACAGACAGAAAACATGGTGGTTTACAGACAATGTGTAAAATACCTACTTACAGACAGATAACATGGTGGTTCACAGACACTGTATAAAATACCTCCTTCCAAACAGATGACATGGTGGTTCACAGACAATGTATAAAATACCTACTTACAGACAGATGACATGGTGGTTCACAGACACTGTATAAAATACCTCCTTCCAAACAGATGACATGGTGGTTCACAGACAATGTATAAAATACCTACTTACAGACAGATGACATGGTGGTTCACAGACAATATATACATTACCTACTTACAGACAGATAACATGGTGATTCACATACAATGTATAAAATACCTACTTACAGACAGATAACATAGTGGTTTACAGACAATGTATAAAATACCTCCTTACAGACAGATAACATGGTGGTTTACAGATAATGTATAAAATACCTACTTATAAACAGATGACATGGTGGTTTACAGACAATGTATAAAATACTTACTTGCAGACAGATAACATGGTGATTCAAAGACAATGTATGAAACAAATACTTACAAACAGATGACATGGTGGTTTACAGACAATGTATAAAATACCTACTTACAGACAGATAACATGGTGGTTTACAGACAATGTATGAAATACCTTACTTACAGACAGATAACATGGTGGTTTACAGACAATGTATAAAATACCTACTTACAGACAGATAACATGGTGGTTTAAAGATAATGTATAAAATATCTACTTAGAGACAGATAACATGGTGTTTTACAGACAATCTATGAAATACCTTAATTACAGACAGATAACATGGTGCTTCACAGACAATGTATAAAGTACCTACATACAGACAGATAACATGACGGTTTACAGACAATGTATAAAATACCTACTTACAGACAGATGACATGGTGGTTTACAGACAATGTATAAAATACCTCCTTACAGACAGATAACATGGTGGTTTACAGACAATGTATGTAATACCTTACTTAGAGACAGATAACATGGTGGTTCACAGACACTGTATAAAATACCTCCTTACAGACAGATGACATGGTGGTTCACAGACAATGTATAAAATACCTACTTACAGACAGATAACATGGTGATTCACAGACAATGTGTAAAATACCTACTTACAGACAGATAACATGGTGGTTTACAGACAATGTATAAAATACCTACTTACAGACAGATGACATGGTGGTTTACAGACAATGTATAAAATACCTCCTTACAGAGAGATAACATGGTGGTTTACATACAATGTGTAAAATACCTACTTACAGACAGATAACATGGTGGTTCACAGACACTGTATAAAATACCTCCTTCCAAACAGATGACATGGTGGTTCACAGACAATGTATAAACTACCTACTTACAGACAGATGACATGGTGGTTCACAGACACTGTATAAAATACCTCCTTCCAAACAGATGACATGGTGGTTCACAGACAATGTATAAAATACCTACTTACAGACAGATAACATAGTGGTTTACAGACAATGTGTAAAATACCTCCTTACAGACAGATAACATGGTGGTTTACAGATAATGTATAAAATACCTACTTATAAACAGATGACATGGTGGTTTACAGACAATGTATAAAATACCTACTTGCAGACAGATAACATGGTGATTCAAAGACAATGTATGAAACACCTACTTACAAACAGATGACATGGTGGTTTACAGACAATGTATAAAATACCTACTTACAGACAGAAAACATGGTGGTTTACAGACAATGTATGAAATACCTTACTTACAGACAGATAACATGGTGGTTTACAGACAATGTATAAAATACCTACTTACAGACAGATAACATGGTGGTTTAAAGATAATGTATAAAATATCTACTTAGAGACAGATAACATGGTGTTTTACAGACAATCTATGAAATACCTTAATTACAGACAGATAACATGGTGCTTCACAGACAATGTATAAAATACCTACATACAGACAGATAACATGACGGTTTACAGACAATGTTTAAAATAACTACTTACAGACAGATGACATGGTGGTTTACAGACAATGTATAAAATACCTACTTACAGACAGATAACATGGTGGTTTACAGACAATGTATGAAATACCTTACTTACAGACAGATAACATGGTGGTTTACAGACAATGTATAAAATACCTACTTACAGACAGATAACATGGTGGTTTAAAGATAATGTATAAAATACCTACTTACAGACAGATAACATGGTGATTCACAGACAATGTGTAAACTACCTACTTACAGACAGATAACATGGTGGTTTACAGACAATGTATAAAATACCTACTTACAGAGAGATGACATGGTGGTTTACAGACAATGTATAAAATACCTCCTTACAGACAGATAACATGGTGATTCACAGACAATGTATAAAATACCTACTTACAGGCAGATAACATAGTGATTCACAGACAATGTATAAAATACCTACTTACAGACAGATAACATAGTGGTTCACAGATAATGTATAAAATACCTACTTATAAAGAGATGACATGGTGGTTTACAGACAATGTATAAAATACCTACTTGCAGACAGATAACATGGTGATTCAAAGACAATATATGAAACACCTACTTACAAACAGATGACATGGTGGTTTACAGACAATGTATAAAATGCCTACTTACAGACAGATAACATGGTGGTTTACAGACAATGTATGAAATACCTTACTTACAGACAGATAACATGGTGGTTTACAGACAATGTATAAAATACCTACTTACAGACAGATAACATGGTGGTTTAAAGATAATGTATAACATATCTACTTAGAGACAGATAACATGGTGTTTTACAGACAATCTATGAAATACCTTAATTACAGACAGATAACATGCTGGTTCACAGACAATGTATAAAGTACCTACATACAGACAGATATCATGACGGTTTACAGACAATGTATAAAATACCTACTTACAGACAGATGACATGGTGGTTTACAGACAATGTATAAAATACTTACTTATAAACAGATGACATGGTGGTTTACAAACAATGTATAAAATACCTACTTGCAGACAGATAACATGGTGATTCAAAGACAATGTATGAAAAACCTACTTACAGACAGATGACATGGTGGTTTACAGACAATGTATAAAATACCTACTTACAGACAGATAACATGGTGGTTTACAGACAATGTATGAAATACCTTACTTCAGACAGATAACATGGTGGTTTACAGACAATGTATAAAATACCTACTTACAGACAGATAACATGGTGGTTTAAAGATAGTGTATAAAATACCTACTTACAGACAGATAACATGGTGATTGACAGACAATGTGTAAAATACCTACTTACAGACAGATAACATGGTGGTTTACAGACAATGTATACAATACCTACTTACAGACAGATGACATGGTGGTTTACAGACAATGTATAAAATACCTCCTTACAGACAGATAACATGGTGGTTTACAGACAATGTGTAAAATACCTACTTACAGACAGATAACATGGTGGTTCACAGACACTGTATAAAATACCTCCTTCCAAACAGATGACATGGTGGTTCACAGACAATGTATAAAATACCTACTTACAGACAGATGACATGGTGGTTCAACGACAATATATACATTACCTACTTACAGACAGATAACATGGTGATTCACAGACAATGTATAAAATACCTACTTACAGGCAGATAACATAGTGATTCACAGACAATGTATAAAATACCTACTTACAGACAGATAACATAGTGGTTCACAGATAATGTATAAAATACCTACTTATAAACAGATGACATGGTGGTTTACAGACAATGTATAAAATACCTACTTGCAGACAGATAATATGGTGATTCAAAGACAATGTATGAAACACCTACTTACAAACAGATGACATGGTGGTTTACAGACAATGTATAAAATACCTACTTACAGACAGATAACATGGTGGTTTACAGACAATGTATGAAATACCTTACTTACAGACAGATAACATGGTGGTTTACAGACAATGTATAAAATACCTACTTACAGACAGATAACATGGTGGTTTAAAGATAATGTATAACATATCTACTTAGAGACAGATAACATGGTGTTTTACAGACAATCTATGAAATGCCTTAATTACAGAGAGATAACATGCTGGTTCACAGACAATGTATAAAGTACCTACATACAGACAGATAACATGACGGTTTACAGACAATGTATAAAATACCTACTTACAGACAGATAACATGGTGGTTTACAGACAATGTATAAAATACCTACTTACAGACAGATAACATGGTGGTTTACAGACAATGTATAAAATACCTACTTACAGACAGATAACATGGTGGTTTAAAGATAATGTATAAAATATCTACTTAGAGACAGATAACATGGTGTTTTACAGAGAATCTATTAAATACCTTAATTACAGACAGATAACATGGTGCTTCACAGACAATGTATAAAATACCTACATACAGACAGATAACATGACGGTTTACATACAATGTATAAAATACCTACTTACAGACAGATGACATGGTGGTTTACAGACAATGTATAAAATACCTACTTATAAACAGATGACATGGTGTTTTACAGACAATGTATAAAATACCTACTTGCAGACAGATAACATGGTGATTCAAAGACAATGTATGAAACACTTACATACAGACAGATGACATGGTGGTTTACAGACAATGTATAAAATACCTACTTACAGACAGATAACATGGCGGTTTACAGACAATGTATGAAATACCTTACTTACAGACAGATAACATGGTGGTTTACAGACAATGTATAAAATACCTACTTACAGACAGATAACATGGAGGTTTACAGATAATGTATAAAATACCTACTTATAAACAGATGACATGGTGGTTTACAGACAATGTACAAAATACCTACTTGCAGACAGATAACATGGTGATTCAAAGACAATGTATGAAACACCTACTTACAAACAGATGATATGGTGGTTTACAGACAATGTATAAAATACCTACTTACAGACAGATAACATGGTGGTTTACAGACAATGTATGAAATACCTTACTTACAGACAGATAACATGGTGGTTTACAGACAATGTATAAAATACCTACTTACAGACAGATAACATGGTGGTTTAAAGATAATGTATAACATATCTACTTAGAGACAGATAACATGGTGTTTTACAGACAATCTATGAAATGCCTTAATTACAGAGAGATAACATGCTGGTTCACAGACAATGTATAAAGTACCTACATACAGACAGATAACATGACGGTTTACAGACAATGTATAAAATACCTACTTACAGACAGATAACATGGTGGTTTACAGACAATGTATAAAATACCTACTTACAGACAGATAACATGGTGGTTTACAGACAATGTATAAAATACCTACTTACAGACAGATAACATGGTGGTTTACAGACAATGTATAAAATACCTACTTACAGACAGATGACATGGTGGTTTACAGACAATGTATAAAATACCTCCTTACAGACAGATAACATGGTGGTTTACAGACAATGTGTAAAATACCTACTTACAGACAGATAACATGGTGGTTCACAGACACTGTATAAAATACCTCCTTCCAAACAGATGACATGGTGGTTCACAGACAGTGTATAAAATACCTACTTACAGACAGATGACATGGTGGTTCACAGACAATATATACATTTCCTACTTACAGACAGATAACATGGTGATTCACAGTCAATGTATAAAATACGTACTTACAGGCAGATAACATAGTGGTTCACAGACAATGTATAAAATACCTACTTACAGACAGATGACATAGTGGTTCACAGACAATGTATAAAATACCTCCTTACAGACAGATAACATGGTGGTTTACAGACAATGTATAAAATACCTACTTATAAACAGATGACATGGTGGTTTACAGACAATGTATAAAAATACCTACTTGCCGACAGATAACATGGTGATTCAAAGACAATGTATGAAACACCTACTTACAGACAGATGACATTGTGGTTTACAGACATGTATAAAATACCTACTTTACAGACAGATAACATGATGGTTTTACAGACAATGTATGAAATACCTTACTTACAGACAGATAACATGGTGGGTTTACAGACCATGTATAAATACCTACTTACAGACAGATAACATGGTGGTTTAAAGATAATGTATAAAATATCTACTTAGAGACAGATAACATGGTGTTTTACAGACAATCTATGAAATACCTTAATTACAGACAGATAACATGGTGGTTCACTGACAATGTATAAAGTACATACATACAGACAGATAACATGACGGTTTACAGACAATGTATAAAATACCTACTTACAGACAGATAACATGGTGGTTTACAGACAATGTATAAATACCTACTTGCCGACAGATGACATGGTGGTTCACAGACAATGTATAAAATACCTACTTACAGACAGATAACATGGTGGTTTACAGACAATGTATAAAATACCTATTTACAGGCAGATGACATGGTGGTTTACAGACAATGTATAAAATACCTCCTTACAGACAGATAACATGGTGAGTCAATGACAATGTATAAAATAACTACTTACAGACAGATAACATGGTGGTTTACAGACAATGTATAAAATACCTACTTGCAGACAGATGACATGGTGGTTCACAGACAATGTATAAAATACCTACTTACAGACAGATAACATGGTGGTTTACAGACAATGTATAAAATACCTATTTACAGGCAGATGACATGGTGGTTTACAGACAATGTATAAAATGCCTACTTACAGACAGATAACATGGTGGTTCACAGACAATGTATAAAATACCTCCTTACAGACAGATAACATGGTGATTCAAAGACAATGTATAAAATACCTACTTACAGACAGATAACATGGTGGTTCACAGACAATGTATATAATACCTCCTTACAGACAGATAACATGGTGATTCAAAGACAATGTATAAAATACCTACTTACAGACAGATAACATGGTGGTTTACAGACAATGTATAAAATACCTCCTTACAGACAGATAACATGGTGGTTTACAGACAATGTATATAATACCTTACTTACAGACAGATAACATGGTGGTTCACAGACACTGTATAAAATACCTCCTTACAGACAGATGACATGGTGGTTCACAGACAATGTATAAAATACCTACTTACAGACAGATAACATGGTGATTCACAGACAATGTGTAAAATACCTACTTACAGACAGATAACATGGTGGTTTACATACAATGTATAAAATACCTACTTACAGACAGATGACATGGTGGTTTACAGACAATGTATAAAATACCTCCTTACAGACAGATAACATGGTGGTTTACAGACAATGTGTAAAATACCTACTTACAGACAGATAACATGGTGGTTTACAGACAATGTATAAAATACCTATTTACAGGCAGATGACATGGTGGTTTACAGACAATGTATAAAATACCTCCTTACAGACAGATAACATGGTGAGTCAATGACAATGTATAAAATAACTACTTACAGACAGATAACATGGTGGTTTACAGACAATGTATAAAATACCTACTTGCAGACAGATGACATGGTGGTTCACAGACAATGTATAAAATACCTACTTACAGACAGATAACATGGTGGTTTACAGACAATGTATAAAATACCTATTTACAGGCAGATGACATGGTGGTTTACAGACAATGTATAAAATGCCTACTTACAGACAGATAACATGGTGGTTCACAGACAATGTATAAAATACCTCCTTACAGACAGATAACATGGTGATTCAAAGACAATGTATAAAATACCTACTTACAGACAGATAACATGGTGGTTCACAGACAATGTATAAAATACCTACCTACTTACAGACAGATAACATGGTGGTTTACAGACAATGTATAAAATACCTCCTTACAGACAGATAACATGGTGGTTTACAGACAATGTATATAATACCTTACTTACAGACAGATAACATGGTGGTTCACAGACACTGTATAAAATACCTCCTTACAGACAGATGACATGGTGGTTCACAGACAATGTATAAAATACCTACTTACAGACAGATAACATGGTGATTCACAGACAATGTGTAAAATACCTACTTACAGACAGATAACATGGTGGTTTACATACAATGTATAAAATACCTACTTACAGACAGATGACATGGTGGTTTACAGACAATGTATAAAATACCTCCTTACAGACAGATAACATGGTGGTTTACAGACAATGTGTAAAATACCTACTTACAGACAGATAACATGGTGGTTCACAGACACTGTATAAAATACCTCCTTCCAAACAGATGACATGGTGGTTCACAGACAATGTATAAAATACCTACTTACAGACAGATGACATGGTGGTTCACAGACAATATATACATTACCTACTTACAGACAGATAAAATGGTGATTCACAGACAATGTATAAAATACCTACTTACAGGCAGATAACATAGTGGTTCACAGACAATGTATAAAATACCTCCTTACAGACAGATAACATGGTGGTTTACAGACAATGTATAAAATACCTACTTATAAACAGATGACATGGTGGTTTACAGACAATGTATAAAATACCTACTTGCAGACATATAACATGGTGATTCAAAGACAATGTATGAAACACCTTCTTACAGACAGATGACATGGTGGTTTACAGACAATGTATAAAATACCTACTTACAGACAGATAACATGGTGGTGTACAGACAATGTATGAAATACCTACTTACAGACAGATAACATGGTGGTTTAAAGATAATGTATAAAATATCTACTTAGAGACAGATAACATGGTGTTTTACAGACAATCTATGAAATACCTTAATTACAGACAGATAACATGGTGGTTCACAGACAATGTATAAAATACCTACTTACAGACAGATAACATGGTGGTTTACAGACAATGTATAAAATAGCTACTTATAAACAGATGACATGGTGGTTTACAGACAATGTATAAAATACCTACTTGCAGACAGATAACATGGTGATTCAAAGACAATGTATAAAATACCTACTTACAGACAGATAATATGGTGGTTTACAGACAATGTATAAAATACCTGTTTACAGGCAGATGACATGGTGGTTTACAGACAATGTATAAAATGCCTCCTTACAGACAGATAACATGGTGAGTCAATGAAAATGTATAAAATAACTACTAACAGACAGATAACATGGTGATTCAAAGACAATGTATAAAATACCTACTTACAGACAGATAACATGGTGGTTCACAGACAATGTATAAAATACCTACTCACAGACAGATAACATGGTGGTTCACGACAATGTATAAAATACCTACTTACAAACAGCTAACATAGTGGTTCACAGACAATGTATAAAATACCTTACTTACAGACAGATAACATGGTGGTTTAAATGCAATGTATAAAATACCTACTTACAGACAGATGACATGGTGGTTTACAGACAATGTATAAAATACCTCCTTACAGACAGATAACATGGTGGTTTATAGACAATGTATATAATACCTTACTTACGGACAGATAACATGGTGGTTCACAGACACTGTATAAAATACCTCCTTACATACAGATGACATGGTGGTTCACAGACAATGTATAAAATACCTACTTACAGACAGATAACATGGTGATTCACAGACAATGTGTAAAATACCTACTTACAGACAGACAACATGGTGGTTCACAGACAATATATAAAATACCTACTTACAGACAGATGACATGGTGGTTTACAGACAATGTATAAAATACCTCCTTACAGACAGATAACATGGTGGTTTACAGACAATGTATAAAATACCTCCTTACAGACAGATAACATAGCGGTTTACAGACAATGTATAAAATACCTACTTACAGACAGATAACATAGTGGTTCACAGACAATGTATAAAATACCTCCTTACAGACAGATAACATGGTGGTTTACAGACAATGTATAAAATACCTACTTATAAACAGATGACATGGTGGTTTACAGACAATGTATAAAATACCTACTTGCAGACACATAACATGGTGATCCAAAGACAATGTGTGAAACACCTACTTACAAACAGATGACATGGTGGTTTACAGACAATGTATAAAATACCTACTTACAGACAGATAACATGGTGGTTTACAGACAATGTATGAAATACCTTACTTACAGACAGATAACATGGTGGTTTACAGACAATGTATAAAATACCTACTTACAGACAGATAACGTGGTGGTTTAAAGATAATGTATAAAATATCTACTTAGAGACAGATAACATGGTGTTTTACAGACAATCTATGAAATACCTTAATTACAGACAGATAACATGGTGGTTCACAGACAATGTATAAAGTACCTACTTACAGACAGATAACATGGTGGTTTACAGACAATGTATAAAATACCTACTTCCACAAAGATGACATGGTGGTTTACAGACAATGTATAAAATACCTACTTATAAACAGATGACATGGTGGTTCACAGACAATGTATAAAATACCTACTTACAGACAGATAACATGGTGGTTTACAGACAATGTATAAAATACCTACTTATAAACAGATGACATGGTGGTTCACAGACAATGTATAAAATACCTACTTACAGACAGATAACATGGTGGTTTACAGACAATGTATAAAATACCTACTTATAAACAGATGACATGGTGGTTTACAGACAATGTATAAAATACCTACTTGCAGACAGATAACATGGTGATTCAAAAACAATGTATGAAACACCTACTTACAAACAGATGACATGGTGGTTTACAGACAATGTATAAAATACCTACTTACAGACAGATAACATGGTGGTTTACAGACAATGTATGAAATACCTTACTTACAGACAGATAACATGGTGGTTTACAGACAATGTATAAAATACCTACTTACAGACAGATAACATGCTGGTTCACAGACAATGTATAAAGTACCTACATACAGACAGATAACATGACGGTTTACAGACAATGTGTAAAATACCTACTTACAGACAGATAACATGGTGGTTCACAGACACTGTATAAAATACCTCCTTCCAAACAGATGACATGGTGGTTCACAGACAATGTATAAAATACCTACTTACAGACAGATAACATGGTGGTTTACAGACAATGTATAAAATACCTACTTGCAGACAGATGACATGGTGGTTTACAGACAATGTATAAAATACCTACTTAAAGACAGATAACATGGTGGTTTACAGACAATGTATAAAATACCTACTTATAAACAGATGACATGGTGGTTTACAGACAATGTATAAAATACCTACTTGCAGACAGATAACATGGTGATTCAAAGACAATGTATGAAACACCTACTTACAGACAGATGACATGGTGGTTTACTAACAATGTATAAAATACCTACTTACAGACAGATAACATGGTGGTTTTACAGACAATGTATGAAATACCTTACTTACAGACAGATAACATGGTGGTTTAAAGATAATGTATAAAATATCTACTTAGAGACAGATAACATGGTGTTTTACAGACAATCTATGAAATACCTTAATTATAGACAGATAACATGGTGGTTCACAGACAATGTATAAAGTACCTACATACAGACAGATAACATGACGGTTTACAGACAATGTATAAAATACCTACTTGCAGACAGATGACATGGTGGTTCACAGACAATATATAAAATACCTACTTACAGACAGATAACGTGGTGGTTTACAGACAATGTATAAAATACCTATTTACAGGCAGATGACATGGTGGTTTACAGACAATGTATAAAATGCCTACTTACAGACAGATAACATGGTGGTTCACAGACAATGTATAAAATACATACTTACAGACAGATAACATAGTGGTTCACAGACAATGTATAAAATACCTCCTTACAGACAGATAACATGGTTGTTTTACAGACAATGTATAAAATACCTACTTATATACAGATGACATGGTGGTTTACAGACAATGTATAAAATACCTACTTGCAGACAGATAACATGGTGATTCAAAGACAATGTATGAAACACCTACTTACAGACAGATGACATGGTGGTTTACAGACAATGTATAAAATACCTACTTACAGACAGATAACATGGTGGTTTACAGACAATGTATAAAATACCTACTTGCAGACAGATGACATGGTGGTTTACAAACAATGTATGAAATACCTACTTACAGACAGATGAAATGGTGGTTTACAGACAATGTATAAAATACCTACTTACAGACAGATAACATGGTGGTTTACAGACAATGTATGAAATACCTTACTTACAGACAGATAACATGGTGGTTTACAGACAATGTATAAAATACCTACTTACAGACAGATAACATGGTGGTTTAAAGATAATGTATAAAATATCTACTTAGAGACAGATAACATGGTGTTTTACAGACAATCTATGAAATACCTTAATTACAGACAGATAACATGCTGGTTCACAGACAATGTATAAAGTACCTACATACAGACAGATAACATGACGGTTTACAGACAATGTGTAAAATACCTACTTACAGACAGATAACATGGTGGTTCACAGACACTGTATAAAATACCTCCTTCCAAACAGATGACATGGTGGTTCACAGACAATGTATAAAATACCTACTTACAGACAGATGACATGGTGGTTTACAGACAATATATAAAATACCTACTTGCAGACAGAAAACATGGTGATTCACAGACAATGTATAAAATACCTACTTACAGGCAGATAACATAGTGGTTCACAGACAATGTATAAAATACCTACTTACAGACAGATAACATAGTGGTTCACAGACAATGTATAAAATACCTCCTTACAGACAGATAACATGGTGGTTTACAGACAATGTATAAAATACCTACTTATAAACAGATGACATGGTGGTTTACAGACAATGTATAAAATACCTACTTGCAGACAGATAACATGGTGATTCAAAAACAATGTATGAAACACCTACTTACAAACAGATGACATGGTGGTTTACAGACAATGTATAAAATACCTACTTACAGACAGATAACATGGTGGTTTACAGACAATGTATGAAATACCTTACTTACAGACAGATAACATGGTGGTTTACAGACAATGTATAAAATACCTACTTACAGACAGATAACATGCTGGTTCACAGACAATGTATAAAGTACCTACATACAGACAGATAACATGACGGTTTACAGACAATGTGTAAAATACCTACTTACAGACAGATAACATGGTGGTTCACAGACACTGTATAAAATACCTCCTTCCAAACAGATGACATGGTGGTTCACAGACAATGTATAAAATACCTACTTACAGACAGATAACATGGTGGTTTACAGACAATGTATAAAATACCTACTTGCAGACAGATGACATGGTGGTTTACAAACAATGTATAAAATGCCTACTTACAGACAGATAACATGGTGATTCAATGACAATGTATGAAATACCTACTTACAGACAGATGAAATGGTGGTTTACAGACAATGTATAAAATACCTACTTACAGACAGATAACATGGTGGTTTACAGACAATGTATGAAATACCTTACTTACAGACAGATAACATGGTGGTTTACAGACAATGTATAAAATACCTACTTACAGACAGATAACATGGTGGTTTAAAGATAATGTATAAAATATCTACTTAGAGACAGATAACATGGTGTTTTACAGACAATCTATGAAATACCTTAATTACAGACAGATAACATGCTGGTTCACAGACAATGTATAAAGTACCTACATACAGACAGATAACATGACGGTTTACAGACAATGTGTAAAATACCTACTTACAGACAGATAACATGGTGGTTCACAGACACTGTATAAAATACCTCCTTCCAAACAGATGACATGGTGGTTCACAGACAAGGTATAAAATACCTACTTACAGACAGATAACATGGTGGTTTACAGACAATGTATAAAATACCTACTTGCAGACAGATGACATGGTGGTTTACAGACAATGTATAAAATACCTACTTAAAGACAGATAACATGGTGGTTTACAGACAATGTATAAAATACCTACTTATAAACAGATGACATGGTGGTTTACAGACAATGTATAAAATACCTACTTGCAGACAGATAACATGGTGATTCAAAGACAATGTATGAAACACCTACTTACAGACAGATGACATGGTGGTTTACAGACAATATATAAAATACCTACTTACAGACAGATAACATGGTGGTTTACAGACAATGTATGAAATACCTTACTTACAGACAGATAACATGGTGGTTTAAAGATAATGTATAAAATATCTACTTAGAGACAGATAAAATGGTGTTTTACAGACAATCTATGAAATACCTTAATTATAGACAGATAACATGGTGGTTCACAGACAATGTATAAAGTACCTACATACAGACAGATAACATGACGGTTTACAGACAATGTATAAAATACCTACTTGCAGACAGATGACATGGTGGTTCACAGACAATATATAAAATACCTACTTACAGACAGATAACGTGGTGGTTTACAGACAATGTATAAAATACCTATTTACAGGCAGATGGCATGGTGGTTTACAGACAATGTATAAAATGCCTACTTACAGACAGATAACATGGTGGTTCACAGACAATGTATAAAATACATACTTACAGACAGATAACATAGTGGTTCACAGACAATGTATAAAATACCTCCTTACAGACAGATAACATGGTTGTTTTACAGACAATGTATAAAATACCTACTTATATACAGATGACATGGTGATTTACAGACAATGTATAAAATACCTACTTACAGACAGATAACATGGTGATTCAAAGACAATGTATGAAACACCTACTTACAGACAGATGACATGGTGGTTTACAGACAATGTATAAAATACCTACTTACAGACAGATAACATGGTGGTTTACAGACAATGTATAAAATACCTACTTGCAGACAGATGACATGGTGGTTTACAAACAATGTATAAAATGCCTACTTACAGACAGATAACATGGTGATTCAATGACAATGTATGAAATACCTACTTACAGACAGATGAAATGGTGGTTTACAGACAATGTATAAAATACCTACTTACAGACAGATAACATGGTGGTTTACAGACAATGTATAAAATACCTACTTGCAGACAGATGACATGGTGGTTTACAGACAATGTATAAAATACCTACTTACAGACAGATAACATGGTGGTTTACAGACAAAGTATAAAATACTTACTTGCAGACAGATGACATGGTGGTTTACAGACAATGTATAAAATACCTACTTACAGACAGATAACATGGTGGTTTACAGACAATATATAAAATACCTAATTGCAGACAGATAACATGGTGGTTTACAGACAATGTGTAAAATACCTACTTACAGACAGATAACATAGTGGTTCACAGACAATGTATAAAATACCTACTTACAGACAGATAACATAGTGGTTCACAGACAATGTATAAAATACCTCCTTACAGACAGATAACATGGTGGTTTACAGACAATGTATAAAATACCTACTTATAAATAGATGATATGGTGGTTTACAGACAATGTATAAAATACCTACTTACAGACAGATAACATGGTGGTTTACAGACAATGTATGAAATACCTTACTTACAGACAGATAACATGGTGGTTTACAGACAATGTATAAAATACCTACTTACAGACAGATAACATGGTGGTTTAAAGATAATGTATAAAATATCTACTTAGAGACAAATAACATGGTGTTTTACAGACAATCTATGAAATACCTTAATTACAGACAGATAACATGCTGGTTCACAGACAATGTATAAAGTACCTACATACAGACAGATAACATGACGGTTTACAGACAATGTATAAAATACCTACTTACAGACAGATGACATGGTGGTTTACAGACAATGTATAAAATACCTACTTATAAACAGATGACATGGTGGTTTACAGACAATGTATAAAATACCTACTTGCAGACAGATAACATGGTGATTCAAAGACAATGTATGAAACACCTACTTACAGACAGATGACATGGTGGTTTACAGACAATGTATAAAATACCTACTTACAGACAGATAACATGGTGGTTTACAGACAATGTATGAAATACCTTACTTACAGACAGATAACATGGTGGTTTACAGACAATGTATAAAAATACCTACTTACAGACAGATAACATGGTGGTTTAAAGATAATGTATAAAATATCTACTTAGAGACAGATAACATGGTGTTTTACAGACAATCTATGAAATACCTTAATTACAGACAGATAACATGGTGCTTCACAGACAATGAATAAAATACCTACATACAGACAGATAACATGACGGTTTACAGACAATGTATAAAATACCTACTTACAGACAGATGACATGGTGGTTTACAGACAATGTATAAAATACCTACATATAAACAGATGACATGGTGGTTTACAGGCAATGTATAAAATACCTACTTGCAGACAGATAACATGGTGATTCAAAGACAATGTATGAAACACTTACATACAGACAGATGACATGGTGGTTTACAGACAATGTATAAAATACCTACTTACAGACAGATAACATGGTGGTTTACAGACAATGTATGAAATACCTTACTTACAGACAGATAACATGGTGGTTTACAGACAATGTATAAAATACCTACTTACAGACAGATAACATGGTGGTTTAAAGATAATGTATAAAATATCTACTTAGAGACAGATAACATGGTGTTTTACAGACAATCTATGAAATATCTTAATTACAGACAGATAACATGGTTGTTCACAGACAATGTATAAAGTACCTACATGCAGACAGATGACATGGTGGTTCACAGACAATGTATAAAATACCTACTTACAGACAGATAACATGGTGGTTTACAGACAATGTATAAAATACCTACTTACAGACAGATAACATGGTGGTTTACAGACAATGTATGAAATACCTTACTTACAGACAGATAACATGGTGGTTTACAGACAATGTATAAAATACCTACTTACAGACAGATAACATGGTGGTTTAAAGATAATGTATAAAATATCTACTTAGAGACAGATAACATGGTGTTTTACAGACAATCTATGAAATACCTTAATTACAGACAGATAACATGGTGCTTCACAGACAATGTATAAAATACCTACATACAGACAGATAACATGACGGTTTACAGACAATGTTTAAAATAACTACTTACAGACAGATGACATGGTGGTTTACAGACAATGTATAAAATACCTACTTATAAACAGATGACATGGTGGTTTACAGACAATGTATAAAATACCTACTTGCAGACAGATAACATGGTGATTCAAAGACAATGTATGAAACACTTACACACAGACAGATGACATGGTGGTTTACAGACAATGTATAAAATACCTACTTACAGACAGATAACATGGTGGTTTACAGACAATGTATGAAATACCTTACTTACAGACAGATAACATGGTCGTTTACAGACAATGTATAAAATACCTACTTACAGACAGATAACATGGTGGTTTAAAGATAATGCATAAAATATCTACTTAGAGACAGATAACATGGTGATTTACAGACAATCTATGAAATATCTTAATTACAGACAGACAACATGGTGGTTCACAGACAATGTATAAAGTACCTACATACAGACAGATAACATGACGGTTTACAGACAATGTATAAAATACCTACTTACAGACAGATGACATGGTGGTTTACAGAAAATGTATAAAATACCTACTTGCAGACAGATGACATGGTGGTTCACAGACAATGTATAAAATACCTACTTATAAACAGATGACATGGTGGTTTACAGACAATATACAGAATACCTACTTGTAGACAGATAGCATGGTGATTCAAAGACAATGTATGAAACACCTACTTACAGACAGATGACATGGTGGTTTACAGACAATGTATAAAATACCTCCTTACAGACAGATAACATGGTGGTTTACAGACAATGTATGTAATACCTTACTTACAGACAGATAACATGGTGGGTTTACAGACAATGTATAAAATACCTACTTACAGACAGATAACATGGTGGTTTAAAGATAATGTATGAAATATCTACTTAGAGACAGATAACATGGTGTTTTACAGACAATCTATGAAATATCTTAATTACAGACAGATAACATGGTGGTTCACAGACAATGTATAAAGTACCTACATACAGACAGATAACATGACGGTTTACAGACAATGTATAAAATACCTACTTACAGACAGATGACATGATGGTGGTTTACAGAAAATGTATAAAATACCTACTTGCAGACAGATGACATGGTGGTTCACAGACAATGTATAAAATACCTACTTATAAACAGATGACATGGTGGTTACAGACAATGTACAAAATACCTACTTGCAGACAGATAGCATGGTGATTCAAAGACAATGTATGAAACACCTACTTACAGACAGATGACATGGTGGTTTACAGACAATGTATAAAATACCTCCTTACAGACAGATAACATGGTGGTTTACAGACAATGTATGTAATACCTTACTTACAGACAGATAACATGGTGGTTCACAGACACTGTATAAAATACCTCCTTACAGACAGATGACATGGTGGTTCACAGACAATGTATAAAATACCTACTTACAGACAGATAACATGGTGATTCACAGACAATGTATAAAGTACCTACATACAGACAGATAACATGACGGTTTACAGACAATGTATAAAATACCTACTTACAGACAGATGACATGGTGGTTTACAGACAATGTATAAAGTACCTACATACAGACAGATAACATGACGGTTTACAGACAATGTATAAAATACCTACTTACAGACAGATGACATGGTGGTTTACAGACAATGTATAAAATACCTACTTATAAACAGATGACATGGTGGTTTACAGACAATGTATAAAACACCTACTTACAGACAGATGACTTGGTGGTTTACAGACAATGTATAAAATACCTACTTACAGACAGATAACATGGTGGTTTACAGACAATGTATGAAATACCTTACTTCAGACAGATAACATGGTGGTTTACAGACAATGTATAAAATACCTACTTACAGACAGATAACATGGTGGTTTTAAAGATAATGTATAAAATACCT
>NW_003153118.1:0-25313 GCF_000003605.2 Saccoglossus kowalevskii
GACATTCACTACAAGTGATATTATGTGGTACGTATGACATTCACTACAAGTGATATTATGTGGCACGCATGACATTCGCTAGTAGTGATATTATGTGGTATGCATGACATTTGCTGTGAGTGATATTACGTGATATGTGTGATATTCAATGTGATATTATGTGATATGCGTGTCATATGCTGTGAGTGATATTATGTGGTATGCATGACATTCGCTACGAGTGATATTATGTGGCATGCATGACATTCGCTAGTAGTGATATTATGTGGTATGCATGACATTTGCTGTGAGTGATATTACGTGATATGTGTGATATTCAATGTGATATTCTGTGATATGCGTGTCATATGCTGTGAGTGATGTTACGTGGTAAGCGTGACATTCGCTACAAGTGATATTATAAGGTATGCTTGACATTCGCTACAAGTGATATTATGCGGTGTGCATGAAATTCGCTACGAGTGATATTATGTGGTATGCATGACATCCACTACAAGTGATATTATGTGGCATGCATGACATTCGCTACAAGTGATATTATGTGGTATGCATGACATTCGCTACGAGTGATATTATGTGGTATGCATGACATTCGCTACGAGTGATATTATGTGGTATGCATGACATTCGCTACGAGTGATATTATGTGGTATGCATGACATTCGCTACGAGTGATATTATGTGGTATGCATGACATCCACTACAAGTGATATTATGTGGCATGCATGACATTCGCTACAAGTGATATTATGTGGTATGCATGACATTTGCTACGAGTGATATTATGTGGTATGCATGACATTCGCACCGAGTGATATTATGAGGTATGCATGACATCCACTACAAGTGATATTATGTGGTATGCTTGACATTCGCTACGAGTGGTATTATGAGGTATGCATGACATCCACTACAAGTGATATTATGTGGCATGCATGACATTCGCTACAAATGATATTATCTGGTATGCATGACATTCGCTACAAGTGGTGATATTATCTGGTATGCATGACATTCACTGCAAGTGATATTATGTGGTATGCATGACATTCACTGCTAGTGATATTATGTGGCATGCATGACATTCGCTACAAGTGATATTATGTGGTATGCACAACATTCACTGCAAGTGATATTATGTGGTATGCACGACATTCACTGCAAGTGATATTATGTGGCATGCATGATATTCGCTACAAGTGATATGTGGTACGCATGACATTCGCTACAAGTGATATTATGTGGCATGCATGACATTCACTACAAGTGATATTATGTGGTATGCATGATATTCACTGCAAGTAATATTATGTGGCATGCATGTCTTTCGCTACAAGTAATATTATGTGGCATGCATGACATTCACTACAAGTGATATTATGTGGCATGCATGATATTCACTGCAAGTAATATTATGTGGTATGCATGACATTCGCTACGAGTGATATTATGTGGCACGCATGACATTCACTACAAGAGATATAACGTGGTACGCATGACATTCGGTACAAGTGATATTATGTGGCATGCATGACATTCGCTACAAGTGATATTATGTGGCATGCATGACATTCGCTAGTAATGCTATTATGTGGTATGCATGAAATTCGCTACAAGTGATATGTGGCATGTATGACATTTGGTACAAGTGATATATGGTACGCATGACATTCGCTACAAGTGATATTATGTGGTATGCATGACATTCGCTACAAGTGATATTATGTGGTACGCATGACATTCGCTACAATTGATATTATGTGGCATGCATGACATTTGGTACAAGTGATATGTGGTACGCATGACATTCGCTACAAGTGATATTATGTGGTATGCATGACATTCGCTACAAGTGATATTATGTGGTACGCATGACATTCACTAAAAGTGATATTATGTGGCACGCATGACATTCGCTACATGTGATATTATGTGGCATGCATGACGTTCGCTACAAGTGATACTATGTGGTATGCATGACATTCGCTACAAGTGATATTATGTGGCATGCATGACATTTGCTACAAGTGATATTATGTGGTACGCATGACATTCGCTGCAAGTGATGTTATGTGGTACGCATGACATTCACTACAAGTGATATTATGTGGCATGCATGACATCCACTACAAGTGATATTATGTGGCATGCATGACATTCGCTACAAGTGATATTATGTAGTATGCATGACATTCACTGCAAGTGATATTATGTGGTATGCATGACATTCACTACAAGTGATATTATGTGGCATGCATGACATTCGCTACAAGTGATATTATGTGGTATGCATGACATTCACTGCAAGTGATATTATGTGGCATGCATGATATTCGCTACAAGTGATATTATGTGGTATGCATGACATTCACTACAAGTGATATTATGTGGCATGCATGACATTTGCTACAAGTAATATTATGTGGTATGCATGACATTCACTACAAGTGATATTATGTGGAATGCATGACATTCGCTACAAGTGATATTATGTGGTACGCATGACATTCACTACAAGTGATATTATGTGGTACGTATGACATTCACTACAAGTGATATTATGTGGCATGCATGACATTTGATACAAGTGATATTATGCGGTACGCATGACATTCACTACAAGTGATATTATGTGGCATGCATGACATTCACTACAAGTGATATTATGTGGTACGTATGACATTCACTACAAGTGATATTATGTGGCACGCATGACATTCGCTAGTAGTGATATTATGTGGTATGCATGACATTTGCTGTGAGTGATATTACGTGATATGTGTGATATTCAATGTGATATTATGTGATATGCGTGTCATATGCTGTGAGTGATATTATGTGGTATGCATGACATTCGCTACGAGTGATATTATGTGGCATGCATGCCATTCGCTAGTAGTGATATTATGTGGTATGCATGACATTTGCTGTGAGTGATATTACGTGATATGTGTGATATTCAATGTGATATTCTGTGATATGCGTGTCATATGCTGTGAGTGATGTTACGTGGTAAGCGTGACATTCGCTACAAGTGATATTATAAGGTATGCTTGACATTCGCTACAAGTGATATTATGCGGTGTGCATGAAATTCGCTACGAGTGATATTATGTGGTATGCATGACATTCGCTACGAGTGATATTATGTGGTATGCATGACATTCGCTACGAGTGATATTATGTGGTATGCATGACATTCGCTACGAGTGATATTATGTGGTATGCATGACATCCACTACAAGTGATATTATGTGGCATGCATGACATTCGCTACAAGTGATATTATGTGGTATGCATGACATTTGCTACGAGTGATATTATGTGGTATGCATGACATTCGCACCGAGTGACATTATGAGGTATGCATGACATCCACTACAAGTGATATTATGTGGTATGCTTGACATTCGCTACGAGTGGTATTATGAGGTATGCATGACATCCACTACAAGTGATATTATGTGGCATGCATGACATTCGCTACAAATGATATTATCTGGTATGCATGACATTCGCTACAAGTGGTGATATTATGTGGTATGCATGACATTCACTGCAAGTGATATTATGTGGTATGCATGACATTCACTGCAAGTGATATTATGTGGCATGCATGACATTCGCTACAAGTGATATTATGTGGTATACACAACATTCACTGCAAGTGATATTATGTGGTATGCACGACATTCACTGCAAGTGATATTATGTGGCATGCATGATATTCGCTACAAGTGATATTATGTGGTACGCATGACATTCGCTACAAGTGATATTATGTGGTATGCATGACATTCACTACAAGTGATATTATGTGGTATGCATGATATTCACTGCAAGTAATATTATGTGGCATGCATGTCATTCACTGCAAGTAATATTGTGCGGCATGCGCGAGATTCACTGCAAGTGATATTATGTGGCACGCATGATATTCGCTACAAGTGATATTATGTGGTATGCATGACATTCACTACAAGTGATATTATGTGGTATGCATGATATTCACTGCAAGTGATATTATGTGGCATGCATGTCATTCGCTACAAGTAATATTATGTGGCATGCATGACATTCACTACAAGTGATATTATGTGGTACGTATAACATTCACTACAAGTGATATTATGTGGTATGTACGACATTCACTGCAAGTGATATTATGTGGTATGCACGACATTCACTGCAAGTGATATTATGTGGCATGCATGATATTCGCTACAAGTGATATTATGTGGTATGCATGACATTCGCTACAAGTGATATTATGTGGTATGCATGACATTCACTACAAGTGATATTATGTGGTATGCATGATATTCACTGCAAGTGATATTATGTGGCATGCATGTCATTCGCTACAAGTAATATTATGTGGCATGCATGACATTCACTACAAGTGATATTATGTGGCATGCATGATATTCGCTACAAGTGATATTATGTGGTATGCATGACATTCACTACAAGAGATATTACGTGGTACGCATGACATTCGGTACAAGTGATATTATGTGGCATGCATGACATTCGCTACAAGTGATATTATGTGGCATGCATGACATTCGCTAGTAATGATATTATGTGGTATGCATGAAATTCGCTACAAGTGATATGTGGTATGTATGACATTCGCTACGAGTGATATTATGTGGTATGCATGACATTCGCTACAAGTGATATTATGTGGCATGCATGACATTTGGTACAAGTGATATGTTGTACGCATGACATTCGCTACAAGTGATATTATGTGGTATGCATGACATTCGCTACAAGTGATGTTATGTGGTACGCATGACATTCACTAAAAGTGATATTATGTGGCACGCATGACATTCGCTACAAGTGATATTATGTGGCATGCATGACGTTCGCTACAAGTGATACTATGTGGTATGCATGACATTCGCTACAAGTGATATTATGTGGCATGCATGACATTTGCTACAAGTGACATTATGTGGTACGCATGACATTCACTACAAGTGATATTATGTGGTATGCATGACATTCGCTAGTAGTGATATTATGTGGTATGCATGACATTTGCTGTGAGTGATATTACGTGATATGTGTGATATTCAATGTGATATTATGTGATATGCGTGTCATATGCTGTGAGTGATATTATGTGGTATGCATGACATTCGCTACGAGTGATATTATGTGGCATGCATGACATTCGCTAGTAGTGATATTATGTGGTATGCATGACATTTACTGTGAGTGATATTACGTGATATGTGTGATATTCAATGTGATATTCTGTGATATGCGTGTCATATGCTGTGAGTGATATTACGTGGTAAGCGTGACATTCGCTACAAGTGATATTATAAGGTATGCTTGACATTCGCTACAAGTGATATTATGCGGTGTGCATGAAATTCGCTACGAGTGATATTATGTAGTATGCATGACATCCACTACAAGTGATATTATGTGGCATGCATGACATTCGCTACAAGTGATATTATGTGGTATGCATGACATTCGCTACGAGTGATATTATGTGGTATGCATGACATTCGCTACGAGTGATATTATGTGGTATGCATGACATTCGCTACGAGTGATATTATGTGGTATGCATGACATTCGCTACGAGTGATATTATGTGGTATGCATGACATCCACTACAAGTGATATTATGTGGCATGCATGACATTCGCTACAAGTGATATTATCTGGTATGCATGACATTCGCTACAAGTGGTGATATTATGTGGTATGCATGACATTCACTGTAAGTGATATTATGTGGTATGCATGACATTCACTACAAGTGATATTATGCGGCATGCATGACATTCGCTACAAGTGATATTATGTGGTATGTACAACATTCACTGCAAGTGATATTATGTGGTATGCACGACATTCACTGCAAGTGATATTATGTGGCATGCATGATATTCGCTACAAGTGATATTATGTGGTATGCATGACATTCGCTACAAGTGATATTATGTGGTATGCATGACATTCACTACAAGTGATATTATGTGGTATGCATGATATTCACTGCAAGTGATATTATGTGGCATGCATGTCATTCGCTACAAGTAATATTATGTGGCATGCATGACATTCACTACAAGTGATATTATGTGGCATGCATGATATTCGCTACAAGTAATATTATGTGGCATGCATGACATTCACTACAAGTGATATTATGTGGCACGCATGACATTCACTACAAGAGATATAACGTGGTACGCATGACATTCGGTACAAGTGATATTATGTGGCATGCATGACATTCGCTACAAGTAATATTATGTGCATGCATGACATTCACTACAAGTGATATTATGTGGCATGCATGATATTCGCTACAAGTGATATTATGTGGTATGCATGACATTCACTACAAGTGATATTATGTGGTATGCATGATATTCACTGCAAGTGATATTATGTGGCATGCATGTCATTCGCTACAAGTAATATTATGTGGCATGCATGACATTCACTACAAGTGATATTATGTGGTATGCACGACATTCACTGCAAGTGATATTATGTGGCATGCATGATATTCGCTACAAGTGATATTATGTGGTATGCATGACATTCGCTACAAGTGATATTATGTGGTATGCATGACATTCACTACAAGTGATATTATGTGGTATGCATGATATTCACTGCAAGTGATATTATGTGGCATGCATGTCATTCGCTACAAGTAATATTATGTGGCATGCATGACATTCACTACAAGTGATATTATGTGCCACGCATGACATTCACTACAAAAGATATTACGTGGTACGCATGACATTCGGTACAAGTGATATTATGTGGCATACATGACATTCGCTACAAGTGATATTATGTGGCATGCATGACATTCGCTAGTAATGATATTATGTGGTGTGCATGACATTCGCTACAAGTGATATTATGTGGCATGCATGACATTTGGTACAAGTGATATGTGGTACGCATGACATTCGCTACAAGTGATATTATGTGGTATGCATGACATTCGCTACAAGCGATATTATGTGGTACGCATGACATTCACTAAAAGTGATATTATGTGGCATGCATGACGTTCGCTACAAGTGATACTTTGTGGTATGCATGACATTCGCTACAAGTGATATTATGTGGCATGCATGACATTTGCTACAAGTGATATTATGTGGTATGCATGACATTCGCTACAAGTGATATTATGTGGCATGCATGACGTTCGCTACAAGTGATACTTTGTGGTATGCATGACATTCGCTACAAGTGATATTATGTGGCATGCATGACATTCGCTAGTAATGATATTATGTGGTATGCATGAAATTCGCTACAAGTGATATGTGGTATGTATGACATTCGCTACGAGTGATATTATGTGGTATGCATGACATTCGCTACAAGTGATATTATGTGGCATGCATGACATTTGGTACAAGTGATATGTGGTACGCATGACATTCGCTACAAGTGATATTATGCGGTACGCATGACATTCACTAAAAGTGATATTATGTGACATGCATGACATTCGCTACAAGTGATATTATGTGGCATGCATGACGTTCACTACAAGTGATACTATGTGGTATGCATGACATTCGCTACAAGTGATATTATGTGGCATGCATGAAATTTGCTACAAGTGATATTATGTGGTACGCATGACATTCGCTGCAAGTGATATTATGTGGTATGCATGATATTCACTGCAAGTGATATTATGTGGCATGCATGTCATTCACTACAAGTGATATGTGGTATGCATGACATTCGCTACGAGTGATATTATGTGGTATGCATGATATTCACTGCAAGTGATATTATGTGGCATGCATGTCATTCGCTACAAGTAATATTATGTGGCATGCACGATATTCGCTACAAGTGATATTATGTGGTATGCATGACATTCGCTACAAGTGATATTATGTGGTATGCATGACATTCACTACAAGTGATATGTGGTATGTATGAAATTCGCTACGAGTGATATTATGTGGTATGCATGACATTCGCTACTAGTGATATTATGTGGCATGCATGACATTCGCTACAAGTGATATTATGTAGTATACATGACATTCGCTACGAGTGATATTATGTGGTATGCATGACATTCGCTACGAGTGATATTATGTGGTATGCATGACATTCGCTACGAGTGATATTATGTGGTATGCATGACATTCGCTACGAGTGATATTATGTGGTATGCATGACATCCACTACAAGTGATATTATGTGGCATGCATGACATTCGCTACAAGTGATATTATGTGGTATGCATGACATTTGCTACGAGTGATATTATGTGGTATGCATGACATTCGCTCCGAGTGATATTATGAGGTATGCATGACATCCACTACAAGTGATATTATGTGGTATGCTTGACATTCGCTACGAGTGATATTATGAGGTATGGATGACATCCACTACAAGTGATATTATGTGGCATGCATGACATTCGCTACAAGTGATATTATCTGGTATGCATGACATTCACTGCAAGTGATATTATGTGGTATGCACGACATTCACTGCAAGTGATATTATGTGGCATGCATGATATTCGCTACAAGTGATATTATGTGGTATGCATGACATTCGCTACAAGTGATATTATGTGGTATGCATGACATTCACTACAAGTGATATTATGTGGTATGCATGATATTCGGTACAAGTGATATTATGTGGCATGCATGACATTCGCTACAAGTAATATTATGTGGCATGCATGACATTCACTACAAGTGATATTATGTGGCATGCATGATATTCGCTACAAGTGATATTATGTGGTATGCATGACATTCACTACAAGTGATATTATGTGGTATGCATGATATTCACTGCAAGTGATATTATGTGGCATGCATGTCAATCGCTACAAGTAATATTATGTGGCATGCATGACATTCACTACAAGTGATATTATGTGGTACGTATAACATTCACTACAAGTGATATTATGTGGTATGTACGACATTCACTGCAAGTGATATTATGTGGTATGCACGACATTCACTGTAAGTGATATTATGTGGCATGCATGATATTCGCTACAAGTGATATTATGTGGTATGCATGACATTCGCTACAAGTGATATTATGTGGTATGCATGACATTCACTACAAGTGATATTATGTGGTATGCATGATATTCACTGCAAGTGATATTATGTGGCATGCATGTCATTCGCTACAAGTAATATTATGTGGCATGCATGACATTCACTACAAGTGATATTATGTGGCATGCATGATATTCGCTACAAGTGATATTATGTGGTATGCATGACATTCACTACAAGTGATATTATGTGTCACGCATGACATTCACTACAAGAGATATTACGTGGTACGCATGACATTCGGTACAAGTGATATTATGTGGCATGCATGACATTCGCTACAAGTGATATTATGTGGCATGCATGACATTCGCTAGTAATGATATTATGTGGTATACATGAAATTCGCTACAAGTGATATGTGGTATGTATGACATTCGCTACGAGTGATATTATGTGGTGTGCATGACATTCGCTACAAGTGATATTATGTGGCATGCATGACATTTGGTACAAGTGATATGTGGTACGCATGACATTCGCTACAAGTGATATTATGTGGTATGCATGACATTCGCTACAACCGATATTATGTGGTACGCATGACATTCACTAAAAGTGATATTATGTGGCACGCATGACATTCGCTACAAGTGATATTATGTGGCATGCATGACGTTCGCTACAAGTGATACTTTGTGGTATGCATGACATTCGCTACAAGTGATATTATGTGGCATGCATGACATTTGCTACAAGAGATATTATGTGGTATGCATGACATTCGCTAGTAGTGATATTATGTGGTATGCATGACATTTGCTGTGAGTGATATTACGTGATATGTGTGATATTCAATGTGATATTATGTGATATGCGTGTCATATGCTGTGAGTGATATTATGTGGTATGCATGACATTCGCTACGAGTGATATTATGTGGTATGCATGACATTCGCTACGAGTGATATTATGTGGTATGCATGACATTTGCTACGAGTGATATTATGTGGCACGCATGACATTCGCTACAAGAGATATAACGTGGTACGCATGACATTCGGTACAAGTGATATTATGTGGCATGCATGACATTCACTACAAGTGATATTATGTGGCATGCACGACGTTCGCTACATGTGATATTATGTGGCATGCATGACGTTCGCTACAAGTGATACTATGTGGTATGCATGACATTCGCCACAAGTGATATTATGTGGCATGCATGACATTTGCTACAAGTGATATTATGTGGTACGCATGACATTCGCTGCAAGTGATGTTATGTGGTACGCATGACATTCACTACAAGTGATACTATGTGGCATGCATGACATCCACTACAAGTGATATTATGTGGCATGCATGACATTCGCTACAAGTGATATTATGTAGTATGCATGACATTCACTGCAAGTGATATTATGTGGTATGCATGACATTCACTACAAGTGATATTATGTGGCATGCATGACATTCGCTACAAGTGATATTATGTGGTATGCATGACATTCACTGCAAGTGATATTATGTGGCATGCATGATATTCGCTACAAGTGATATTATGTGGTATGCATGACATTCACTACAAGTGATATTATGTGGCATGCATGACCTTCGCTACAAGTAATATTATGTGGTATGCATGACATTCACTACAAGTGATATTATGTGGCATGCATGACATTCGCTACAAGTGATATTATGTGGTACGCATGACATTCACTACAAGTGATATTATGTGGTACGTATGTCATTCACTACAAGTGATATTATGTGGCATGCATGACATTTGATACAAGTGATATTATGCGGTACGCATGACATTCACTACAAGTGATATTATGTGGCATGCATGACATTCACTACAAGTGATATTATGTGGTACGTATGACATTCACTACAAGTGATATTATGTGGCACGCATGACATTCGCTAGTAGTGATATTATGTGGTATGCATGACATTTGCTGTGAGTGATATTACGTGATATGTGTGATATTCAATGTGATATTATGTGATATGCGTGTCATATGCTGTGAGTGATATTATGTGGTATGCATGACATTCGCTACGAGTGATATTATGTGGCATGCATGACATTCGCTAGTAGTGATATTATGTGGTATGCATGACATTTGCTGTGAGTGATATTACGTGATATGTGTGATATTCAATGTGATATTCTGTGATATGCGTGTCATATACTGTGAGTGATGTTACGTGGTAAGCGTGACATTCGCTACAAGTGATATTATAAGGTATGCTTGACATTCGCTTCAAGTGATATTATGCGGTGTGCATGAAATTCGCTACGAGTGATATTATGTGGTATGCATGACATCCACTACAAGTGATATTATGTGGCATGCATGACATTCGCTACAAGTGATATTATGTAGTATACATGACATTCGCTACGAGTGATATTATGTGGTATGCATGACATTCGCTACGAGTGATATTATGTGGTATGCATGACATTCGCTACGAGTGATATTATGTGGTATGCATGACATTCGCTACGAGTGATATTATGTGGTATGCATGACATCCACTACAAGTGATATTATGTGGCATGCATGACATTCGCTACAAGTGATATTATGTGGTATGCATGACATTTGCTACGAGTGATATTATGTGGTATGCATGACATTCGCTCCGAGTGATATTATGAGGTATGCATGACATCCACTACAAGTGATATTATGTGGTATGCTTGACATTCGCTACGAGTGATATTATGAGGTATGGATGACATCCACTACAAGTGATATTATGTGGCATGCATGACATTCGCTACAAGTGATATTATCTGGTATGCATGACATTCGCTACAAGTGGTGATATTATGTGGTATGCATGACATTCACTGCAAGTGATATTATGTGGTATGCATGACATTCACTGCAAGTGATATTATGTGGCATGCATGACATTCGCTACAAGTGATATTATGTGGTATGCACAACATTCACTGCAAGTGATATTATGTGGTATGCACGACATTCACTGCAAGTGATATTATGTGGCATGCATGATATTCGCTACAAGTGATATTATGTGGTATGCATGACATTCGCTACAAGTGATATTATGTGGTATGCATGACATTCACTACAAGTGATATGTGGTATGTATGACATTCGCTACGAGTGATATTATGTGGTATGCATGACATTCGCTACAAGTGATATTATGTGGCATGCATGACATTCGCTAGTAATGATATTATGTGGTATGCATGAAATTCGCTACAAGTGATATGTGGTATGTATGACATTCGCTACGAGTGATATTATGTGGTATGCATGACATTCGCTACAAGTGATATTATGTGGCATGCATGATATTTGGTACAAGTGATATGTGGTACGCATGACATTCGCTACAAGTGATATTATGCGGTACGCATGACATTCACTAAAAGTGATATTATGTGACATGCATGACATTCGCTACAAGTGATATTATGTGGCATGCATGACATTCACTACAAGTGATACTATGTGGTATGCATGACATTCGCTACAAGTGATATTATGTGGCATGCATGAAATTTGCTACAAGTGATATTATGTGGTACGCATGACATTCGCTGCAAGTGATATTATGTGGTATGCATGATATTCACTGCAAGTGATATTATGTGGCATGCATGTCATCCACTACAAGTGATATGTGGTATGCATGACATTCGCTACGAGTGATATTATGTGGTATGCATGATATTCACTGCAAGTGATATTATGTGGCATGCATGTCATTCGCTACAAGTAATATTATGTGGCATGCATGATATTCGCTACAAGTGATATTATGTGGTATGCATGACATTCACTACAATTGATATTATGTGGCATGCATGACATTCGCTACAAGTGATATTATGTGGTATGCATGACATTCACTGCAAGTGATATTATGTGGCATGCATGATATTCGCTACAAGTGATATTATGTGGTATGCATGACATTCACTACAAGTGATATTATGTGGCATGCATGTCATTCGCTACAAGTAATATTATGTGGCATGCATGACATTCACTACAAGTGATATTATGTGGCATGCATGATATTCGCTACAAGTGATATTATGTGGTATGCATGACATTCACTACAAGTGATATTATGTGCCACGCATGACATTCACTACAAGAGATATTACGTGGTACGCATGACATTCGGTACAAGTGATATTATGTGGCATGCATGACATTCGCTACAAGTGATATTATGTGGCATGCATGACATTCGCTAGTAATGATATTATGTGGTATACATGAAATTCGCTACAAGTGATATGTGGTATGTATGACATTCGCTACGAGTGATATTATGTGGTGTGCATGACATTCGCTACAAGTGATATTATGTGGCATGCATGACATTTGGTACAAGTGATATGTGGTACGCATGACATTCGCTACAAGTGATATTATGTGGTATGCATGACATTCGCTACAAGTGATATTATGTGGTACGCATGACATTCACTAAAAGTGACATTATGTGGCACGCATGACATTCGCTACAAGTGATATTATGTGGCATGCATGACGTTCGCTACAAGTGATACTTTGTGGTATGCATGACATTCGCTACAAGTGATATTATGTGGCATGCATGACATTTGCTACACGAGATATTATGTGGTATGCATGACATTCGCTAGTAGTGATATTATGTGGTATGCATGACATTTGGTGTGAGTGATATTACGTGATATGTGTGATATTCAATATGATATTATGTGATATGCGTGTCATATGCTATGAGTGATATTATGTGGTATGCATGACATTCGCTACGAGTGATATTATGTGGTATGCATGACATTCGCTACGAGTGATATTATGTGGTATGCATGACATTTGCTACGAGTGATATTATGTGGCACGCATGACATTCGCTACAAGAGATATAACGTGGTATGCATGACATTCGGTACAAGTGATATTATGTGGCATGCATGACATTCGCTACAAGTGATATTATGTGGCATGCATGACATTCGCTAGTAATGATATTATGTGGTATGCATGAAATTCGCTACAAGTGATATGTGGTATGTATGACATTCGCTACGAGTGATATTATGAGTATGCATGACATTCGCTACAAGTGATATTATGTGGCATGCATGACATTTGGTACAAGTGATATGTGGTACGCATGACATTCGCTACAAGTGATATTATGTGGTATGCATGACATTCGCTACAAGTGATATTATGTGGTACGCATGACATTCACTAAAAGTGATATTATGTGGCACGCATGACATTCGCTACATGTGATATTATGTGGCATGCATGACGTTCGCTACAAGTGATACTATGTGGTATGCATGACATTCGCTACAAGTGATATTATGTGGCATGCATGACATTTGCTACAAGTGATATGTGGTACGCATGACATTCGCTGCAAGTGATGTTATGTGGTACGCATGACATTCACTACAAGTGATATTATGTGGCATGCATGACATTCACTACAAGTGATATGTGGTATGCATGACATTCGCTACGAGTGATATTATGTGTATGCATGACATTCGCTCCGAGTGATATTATGTGGTATGCATGACATTTGCTACGAGTGATATTATGTGGCACGCATGACATTCGCTACAAGAGATATAACGTGGTACGCATGACATTCGGTACAAGTGATATTATGTGGCATGCATGACATTCGCTACAAGTGATATTATGTGGCATGCATGACATTCGCTAGTAATGATATTATGTGGTATGCATGAAATTCGCTACAAGTGATATGTGGTATGTATGACATTCGCTACGAGTGATATTATGTGGTATGCATGACATTCGCTACAAGTGATATTATGTGGCATGCATGACATTTGGTACAAGTGATATGTGGTACGCATGACATTCGCTACAAGTGATATTATGTGGTATGCATGACATTCGCTACAAGTGATATTATGTGGTACGCATGACATTCACTAAAAGTGATATTATGTGGCACGCATGACATTCGCTACATGTGATATTATGTGGCATGCATGACGTTCGCTACAAGTGATACTATGTGGTATGCATGACATTCGCTACAAGTGATATTATGTGGCATGCATGACATTTGCTACAAGTGATATGTGGTACGCATGACATTCGCTGCAAGTGATGTTATGTGGTACGCATGACATTCACTACAAGTGATATTATGTGGCATGCATGACATTCACTACAAGTGATATGTGGTATGCATGACATTCGCTACAAGTGATATTATGTGGTATGCATGACATCCACTACAAGTGATATTATGTGGCATGCATGACATTCACTACAAGTGATATTATGTGGCATGCATGACATTCGCTACAAGTGATATTATGTGGTACGCATGACATTCACTGCAAGTGATATTATGTGGCATGCATGACATTTGATACAAGCGATATTATGCGGTATGCATGACATTCACTACAAGTGATATTATGTGGCATGCATGACGTTCACTACAAGTGATATTATGTGGTACGTATGACATTCACTACAAGTGATATTATGTGGCACGCATGACATTCACTACAAGAGATATTACGTGGTACGCATGACATTCAGTGCAAGTGATATTAAGTGGCACGCATGACATTCACTACAAGAGATATTATGTGGTACGCATGACATTCCGTACAAGTGATATTATGTGGCATGCATGACATTCGCTACAAGTGATATTATGTGGCATGCATGACATTCGCTAGTAATAATATTATGTGGTATGCATGAAATTCGCTACAAGTGATATGTGGTATGTATGACATTCGCTACGAGTGATATTATGTGGTATGCATGACATTCGCTACAAGTGATATTATGTGACATGCATGACATTCGCTACAAGTGATATTATGTGGCATGCATGACGTTCGCTACAAGTGATACTATGTGGTATGCATGACATTCGCTACAAGTGATATTATGTGGCATGCATGACATTTGCTACAAGTGATATTATGTGGTACGCATGACATTCGCTGCAAGTGATGTTATGTGGTACGCATGACATTCACTACAAGTGATATTATGTGGCATGCATGACATTCACTACAAGTGATATGTGGTATGCATGACATTCGCTACGAGTGATATTATGTGGTATGCATGATATTCACTGCAAGTGATTTTATGTGGCATGCATGTCATTCGCTACAAGTAATATTATGTGGCATGCATGACATTCACTACAAGTGATATTATGTGGTACGTATAACATTCACTACAAGTGATATTATGTGGCATGCATGACATTCACTACAAGAGATATAACGTGGTACGCATGACATTCGCTACAAGTGATATTATGTGGCATGCATGACATTCACTACAAGTGATATTATGTGGCATGCATGACATTCGCTAGTAATGATATTATGTGGTATGCATGAAATTCGCTACAAGTGATATGTGGTATGTATGACATTCGCTACGAGTGATATTATGTGGTATGCATGACATTCGCTACAAGTGATATTATGTGGCATGCATGACATTTGGTACAAGTGATATGTGGTACGCATGACATTCGCTACAAGTGATATTATGTGGTATGCATGACATTCGCTACAAGTGATATTATGTCGTACGCATGACATTCACTAAAAGTGATATTATGTGGCACGCATGACATTCACTACAAGTGATATTATGTGGCACGCATGACATTCACTACAAGTGATATTATGTGGCATGCATGACGTTCGCTACAAGTGATACTATGTGGTATGCATGACATTCGCTACAAGTGATATTATGTGGCATGCATGACATTTGCTACAAGTGATATTATGTGGTACGCATGACATTCACTACAAGTGATATTATGTGGCACGCATGGCATTCACTACAAGTGATATTATGTGGCACGCATGACATTCACTACAAGTGATATTATGTGGCATGCATGACATTCACTACAAGTGATATGTGGTATGCATGACATCCACTACAAGTGATATTATGTGGCATGCATGACATTCACTACAAGTGATATTATGTGGCATGCATGACATTCGCTACAAGTGATATTATGTGGTACGCATGACATTCACTGCAAGTGATATTATGTGGCATGCATGACATTTGATACAAGCGATATTATGCGGTATGCATGACATTCACTACAAGTGATATTATGTGGCATGCATGACGTTCACTACAAGTGATATTATGTGGTACGTATGACATTCACTACAAGTGATATTATGTGGCACGCATGACATTCACTACAAGAGATATAACGTGGTACGCATGACATTCGGTACAAGTGATATTATGTGGCATGCATGACATTCACTACAAAGTGATATTATGTGGCATGCATGATGTTCGCTACAAGTGATATTATGTGGTATGCATGACATTCACTACAAGTGATATTATGTGGTATGCATGATATTCACTGCAAGTGATATTATGTGGCATGCATGTCATTCGCTACAAGTAATATTATGTGGCATGCATGACATTCACTACAAGTGATATTATGTGGTACGTATAACATTCACTACAAGTGATATTATGTGGTATGTACGACATTCACTGCAAGTGATATTATGTGGTATGCACGACATTCACTGCAAGTGATATTATGTGGCATGCATGATATTCGCTACAAGTGATATTATGTGGTATGCATGACATTCGCTACAAGTGATATTATGTGGTATGCATGACATTCACTACAAGTGATATTATGTGGTATGCATGATATTCACTGCAGGTGATATTATGTGGCATGCATGTCATTCGCTACAAGTAATATTATGTGGCATGCATGACATTCACTACAAGTGATATTATGTGGCATGCATGATATTCGCTACAAGTGATATTATGTGGTATGCATGACATTCACTACAAGTGATATTATGTGCCACGCATGACATTCACTACAAGAGATATTACGTGGTACGCATGACATTCGGTACAAGTGATATTATGTGGCATGCATGACATTCGCTACAAGTGATATTATGTGGCATGCATGACATTCGCTAGTAATGATATTATGTGGTATACATGAAATTCGCTACAAGTGATATGTGGTATGTATGACATTCGCTACGAGTGATATTATGTGGTGTGCATGACATTCGCTACAAGTGATATTATGTGGCATGCATGACATTTGGTACAAGTGATATGTGGTACGCATGACATTCGCTACAAGTGATATTATGTGGTATGCATGACATTCGCTACAAGTGATATTATGTGGTACGCATGACATTCACTAAAAGTGACATTATGTGGCACGCATGACATTCGCTACAAGTGATATTATGTGGCATGCATGACGTTCGCTACAAGTGATACTTTGTGGTATGCATGACATTCGCTACAAGTGATATTATGTGGCATGCATGACATTTGCTACAAGTGATATTATGTGGTATGCATGACATTCGCTACAAGTGATATTATGTGGCATGCATGACGTTCGCTACAAGTGATACTTTGTGGTATGCATGACATTCGCTACAAGTGATATTATGTGGCATGCATGACATTCGCTACGAGTGATATTATGTGGTATACATGACATTCGCTACGAGTGATATTATGTGGCACGCATGACATTCACTACAAGAGATATAACGTGGTACGCATGACATTCGGTACAAGTGATATTATGTGGCATGCATGACATTCGCTACAAGTGATATTATGTGGCATGCATGACATTCGCTAGTAATGCTATTATGTGGTATGCATGAAATTCGCTACAAGTGATATGTGGTATGTATGACATTCGCTACGAGTGATATTATGTGGTATGCATGACATTCGCTACAAGTGATATTATGTGGCATGCATGACATTTGGTACAAGTGATATGTGGTACGCATGACATTCGCTACAAGTGATATTATGTGGTATGCATGACATTCGCTACAAGTGATATTATGTGGTACGCATGACATTCACTAAAAGTGATATTATGTGGCACGCATGACATTCGCTACATGTGATATTATGTGGCATGTATGACGTTCGCTACAAGTGATACTATGTGGTATGCATGACATTCGCTACAAGTGATATTATGTGGCATGCATGACATTTGCTACAAGTGATATTATGTGGTACGCATGACATTCGCTGCAAGTGATGTTATGTGGTACGCATGACATTCACTACAAGTGATATTATGTGGCATGCATGACATCCACTACAAGTGATATTATGTGGCATGCATGACATTCGCTACAAGTGATATTATGTAGTATGCATGACATTCACTGCAAGTGATATTATGTGGTATGCATGACATTCACTACAAGTGATATTATGTGGCATGCATGACATTCGCTACAAGTGATATTATGTGGTATGCATGACATTCACTGCAAGTGATATTATGTGGCATGCATGATATTCGCTACAGGTGATATTATGTGGTATGCATGACATTCACTACAAGTGATATTATGTGGCATGCATGACATTCGCTACAAGTAATATTATGTGGTATGCATGACATTCACTACAAGTGATATTATGTGGCATGCATGACATTCGCTACAAGTGATATTATGTGGTACGCATGACATTCACTACAAGTGATATTATGTGGTACGTATGACATTCACTACAAGTGATATTATGTGGCATGCATGACATTTGATACAAGTGATATTATGCGGTACGCATGACATTCACTACAAGTGATATTATGTGGCATGCATGACATTCACTACAAGTGATATTATGTGGTACGTATGACATTCACTACAAGTGATATTATGTGGCACGCATGACATTCGCTAGTAGTGATATTATGTGGTATGCATGACATTTGCTGTGAGTGATATTACGTGATATGTGTGATATTCAATGTGATATTATGTGATATGCGTGTCATATGCTGTGAGTGATATTATGTGGTATGCATGACATTCGCTACGAGTGATATTATGTGGCATGCATGACATTCGCTAGTAGTGATATTATGTGGTATGCATGACATTTGCTGTGAGTGATATTACGTGATATGTGTGATATTCAATGTGATATTCTGTGATATGCGTGTCATATGCTGTGAGTGATGTTACGTGGTAAGCGTGACATTCGCTACAAGTGATATTATAAGGTATGCTTGACATTCGCTACAAGTGATATTATGCGGTGTGCATGAAATTCGCTACAAGTGATATTATGTGGTATGCATGACATCCACTACAAGTGATATTATGTGGCATGCATGACATTCGCTACAAGTGATATTATGTGGTATGCATGACATTCGCTACGAGTGATATTATGTGGTATGCATGACATTCGCTACGAGTGATATTATGTGGTATGCATGACATTCGCTACGAGTGATATTATGTGGTATGCATGACATTCGCTACGAGTGATATTATGTGGTATGCATGACATCCACTACAAGTGATATTATGTGGCATGCATGACATTCGCTACAAGTGATATTATGTGGTATGCATGACATTTGCTACGAGTGATATTATGTGGTATGCATGACATTCGCTCCGAGTGATATTATGAGGTATGCATGACATCCACTACAAGTGATATTATGTGGTATGCTTGACATTCGCTACGAGTGATATTATGAGGTATGGATGACATCCACTACAAGTGATATTATGTGGCATGCATGACATTCGCTACAAGTGATATTATCTGGTATGCATGACATTCGCTACAAGTGGTGATATTATGTGGTATGCATGACATTCACTGCAAGTGATATTATGTGGTATGCATGACATTCACTGCAAGTGATATTATGTGGCATGCATGACATTCGCTACAAGTGATATTATGTGGTATGCACAACATTCACTGCAAGTGATATTATGTGGTATGCACGACATTCACTGCAAGTGATATTATGTGGCATGCATGATATTCGCTACAAGTGATATTATGTGGTATGCATGACATTCGCTACAAGTGATATTATGTGGTATGCATGACATTCACTACAAGTGATATTATGTGGTATGCATGATATTCACTGCAAGTAATATTATGTGGCATGCATGTCATTCGCTACAAGTAATATTATGTGGCATGCATGACATTCACTACAGTGATATTATGTGGCATGCATGACATTCACTACAAGTGATATTATGTGGTATGCATAACATTCACTACAAGTGATATTATGTGGCACGCATGACATTCACTACAAGAGATATTACGTGGTACGCATGACATTCAGTGCAAGTGATATTAAGTGGCACGCATGACATTCACTACAAGAGATATTATGTGGTACGCATGACATTCCGTACAAGTGATATTATGTGGCATGCATGACATTCGCTACAAGTGATATTATGTGGCATGCATGACATTCGCTAGTAATAATATTATGTGGTATGCATGAAATTCGCTACAAGTGATATTATGTGGTACGCATGACATTCGCTGCAAGTGATGTTATGTGGTATGCATGACATTCACTACAAGTGATATTATGTGGCATGCATGACATTCACTACAAGTGATATGTGGTATGCATGACATTCGCTACGAGTGATATTATGTGGTATGCATGATATTCACCGCAAGTGATTTTATGTGGCATGCATGTCATTCGCTACAAGTAATATTATGTGGCATGCATGACATTCACTACAAGTGATATTATGTGGTACGTATAACATTCACTACAAGTGATATTATGTGGCATGCATGACATTCACTACAAGAGATATAACGCGGTACGCATGACATTCGCTACAAGTGATATTATGTGGCATGCATGACATTCACTACAAGTGATATTATGTGGCATGCATGACATTCGCTAGTAATGATATTATGTGGTATGCATGAAATTCGCTACAAGTGATATGTGGTATGTATGACATTCGCTACGAGTGATATTATGTGGTATGCATGACATTCGCTACAAGTGATATTATGTGGCATGCATGACATTTGGTACAAGTGATATGTGGTACGCATGACATTCGCTACAAGTGATATTATGTGGTATGCATGACATTCGCTACAAGTGATATTATGTCGTACGCATGACATTCACTAAAAGTGATATTATGTGGCACGCATGACATTCACTACAAGTGATATTATGTGGCACGCATGACATTCACTACAAGTGATATTATGTGGCATGCATGACGTTCGCTACAAGTGATACTATGTGGTATGCATGACATTCGCTACAAGTGATATTATGTGGCATGCATGACATTTGCTACAAGTGATATTATGTGGTACGCATGACATTCACTACAAGTGATATTATGTGGCACGCATGGCATTCACTACAAGTGATATTATGTGGCACGCATGACATTCACTACAAGTGATATTATGTGGCATGCATGACATTCACTACAAGTGATATGTGGTATGCATGACATTCGCTACGAGTGATATTATGTGGTATGCATGACATCCACTACAAGTGATATTATGTGGCATGCATGACATTCGCTACAAGTGATATTATGTAGTATGCATGACATTCACTGCAAGTGATATTACGTGGTACGCATGACATTCAGTGCAAGTGATATTATGTGGCACGCATGACATTCACTACAAGAGATATTACGTGGTACGCATGACATTCCGTACAAGTGATATTATGTGGCATGCATGACATTCGCTACAAGTGATATTATGTGGCATGCATGACATTCGCTAGTAATGATATTATGTGGTATGCATGAAATTCGCTACAAGTGATATGTGGTATGTATGACATTCGCTACGAGTGATATTATGTGGTATGCATGACATTCGCTACAAGTGATATTATGTGGCATGCATGATATTTGGTACAAGTGATATGTGGTACGCATGACATTCGCTACAAGTGATATTATGCGGTACGCATGACATTCACTAAAAGTGATATTATGTGACATGCATGACATTCGCTACAAGTGATATTATGTGGCATGCATGACGTTCACTACAAGTGATACTATGTGGTATGCATGACATTCGCTACAAGTGATATTATGTGGCATGCATGAAATTTGCTACAAGTGATATTATGTGGTACGCATGACATTCGCTGCAAGTGATATTATGTGGTATGCATGATATTCACTGCAAGTGATATTATGTGGCATGCATGTCATCCACTACAAGTGATATGTGGTATGCATGACATTCGCGACGAGTGATATTATGTGGTATGCATGATATTCACTGCAAGTGATATTATGTGGCATGCATGTCATTCGCTACAAGTAATATTATGTGGCATGCATGATATTCGCTACAAGTGATATTATGTGGTATGCATGACATTCGCTACAAGTGATATTATGCGGTGTGCATGAAATTCGCTACAAGTGATATTATGTGGTATGTACAACATTCACTGCAAGTGATATTATGTGGTATGCACGACATTCACTGCAAGTGATATTATGTGGCATGCATGATATTCGCTACAAGTGATATTATGTGGTATGCATGACATTCGCTACAAGTGATATTATGTGGTATGCATGACATTCACTACAAGTGATATTATGTGGTATGCATGATATTCACTGCAAGTGATATTATGTGGCATGCATGTCATTCGCTACAAGTAATATTATGTGGCATGCATGACATTCACTACAAGTGATATTATGTGGCATGCATGATATTCGCTACAAGTAATATTATGTGGCATGCATGACATTCACTACAAGTGATATTATGTGGCACGCATGACATTCACTACAAGAGATATAACGTGGTACGCATGACATTCGGTACAAGTGATATTATGTGGCATGCATGACATTCGCTACAAGTAATATTATGTGGCATGCATGACATTCACTACAAGTGATATTATGTGGCATGCATGATATTCGCTACAAGTGATATTATGTGGTATGCATGACATTCACTACAAGTGATATTATGTGGTATGCATGATATTCACTGCAAGTGATATTATGTGGCATGCATGTCATTCGCTACAAGTAATATTATGTGGCATGCATGACATTCACTACAAGTGATATTATGTGGTATGCACGACATTCACTGCAAGTGATATTATGTGGCATGCATGATATTCGCTACAAGTGATATTATGTGGTATGCATGACATTCGCTACAAGTGATATTATGTGGTATGCATGACATTCACTACAAGTGATATTATGTGGTATGCATGATATTCACTGCAAGTGATATTATGTGGCATGCATGTCATTCGCTACAAGTAATATTATGTGGCATGCATGACATTCACTACAAGTGATATTATGTGCCACGCATGACATTCACTACAAAAGATATTACGTGGTACGCATGACATTCGGTACAAGTGATATTATGTGGCATACATGACATTCGCTACAAGTGATATTATGTGGCATGCATGACATTCGCTAGTAATGATATTATGTGGTGTGCATGACATTCGCTACAAGTGATATTATGTGGCATGCATGACATTTGGTACAAGTGATATGTGGTATGCATGAAATTCGCTACAAGTGATATGTGGTATGTATGACATTCGCTACGAGTGATATTATGTGGTATGCATGACATTCGCTACAAGTGATATTATGTGGCATGCATGACATTTGGTACAAGTGATATGTGGTACGCATGACATTCGCTACAAGTGATATTATGTGGTATGCATGACATTCGCTACAAGTGATATTATGTGGTACGCATGACATTCACTAAAAGTGATATTATGTGGCACGCATGACATTCGCTACATGTGATATTATGTGGCATGCATGACGTTCGCTACAAGTGATACTATGTGGTATGCATGACATTCGCTACAAGTGATATTATGTGGCATGCATGACATTTGCTACAAGTGATATTATGTGGTACGCATGACATTCGCTGCAAGTGATGTTATGTGGTACGCATGACATTCACTACAAGTGATATTATGTGGCATGCATGACATCCACTACAAGTGATATTATGTGGCATGCATGACATTCGCTACAAGTGATATTATGTAGTATGCATGACATTCACTGCAAGTGATATTATGTGGTATGCATGACATTCACTACAAGTGATATTATGTGGCATGCATGACATTCGCTACAAGTGATATTATGTGGTATGCATGACATTCACTGCAAGTGATATTATGTGGCATGCATGATATTCGCTACAGGTGATATTATGTGGTATGCATGACATTCACTACAAGTGATATTATGTGGCATGCATGACATTC
>NW_003153119.1:0-10591 GCF_000003605.2 Saccoglossus kowalevskii
AAAGTCAACTTCTATCACAAAATATAAACTTTGCCTAAGTTTTAATGTATGTTTGCACTGCACATTGATACTAGGCATATTATAGTGGTCTCTGACTGCACATTGATACTAGGCATATTATAGTGGTCTCTGACTGCACATTGATACTAGGCATATTATAGTGGTCTCTGACTGCACATTGATACTAGGCATATTATAGTGGTCACTGACTGCACATTGATACTAGGCATATTATAGTGGTCTCTGACTGCACATTGATACTAGGCATATTATAGTGGTCTCTGACTGCACATTGATACTAGGCATATTATAGTGGTCTCTGACTGCACATTGATACTAGGCATATTATAGTGGTCTATGACTGCACATTGATACTAGGCATATTATAGTGGTCTCTGACTGCACATTGATACTAGGCATATTATAGTGGTCTATGACTGCACATTGATACTAGGCATATTATAGTGGTCTCTGACTGCACATTGATACTAGGCATATTATAGTGGTCTATGACTGCACATTGATACTAGGCATATTATAGTGGTCTCTGACTGCACATTGATACTAGGCATATTATAGTGGTCTCTGACTGCACATTGATACTAGGAATATTATAGTGGTCTCTGACTGCACATTGATACTAGGCATATTATAGTGGTCTCTGACTGCACATTGATACTAGGCATATTATAGTGGTCTCTGATTGCACATTGATACTAGGCATATTATAGTGGTCTCTGACTGCACATTGATACTAGGCATATTATAGTGGTCTATGACTGCACATTGATACTAGGCATATTATAGTGGTCTCTGACTGCACATTGATACTAGGCATATTATAGTGGTCTCTGACTGTACATTGATACTAGGCATATTATAGTGGTCATCACTGCACATTGATACTAGGCGTATTATAGTGGTCTATCACTGCACATTGATACTAGGCATATTATAGTGGTCTCTGACTGCACATTGATACTAGGCATATTTATAGTGGTCTCTGACTGCACATTGATACTAGGCATATTATAGTGGTCTCTGACTGCATTGATACTAGGCATATTATAGTGGTCTCTGACTGCACATTGATACTAGGCATTTTATAGTGGTCTCTGACTGCACATTGATACTAGGCATATTATAGTGGTCTATCACTGCACATTGATACTAGGCATATTATAGTGGTCTCTGATTGCACATTGATACTAGGCATATTATAGTGGTCTCTGACTGCACATTGATACTAGGCATATTATAGTGGTCTATCACTGCACATTGATACTAGGCATATTATAGTGGTCTCTGATTGCACATTGATACTAGGCATATTATAGTGGTCTCTGATTGCACATTGATACTAGGCATAATTATAGTGGTCTCTGACTGCACATTGATACTTGGCATATTATAGTGGTCCCTGACTGCACATTGATACTCGGCATATTATAGTGGTCTCTGACTGCACATTGATACTAGGCATATTATAGTGGTCTCTGACTGCACATTGATACTAGGCATATTATAGTGGTCTCTGACTGCACATTGATACTAGGCATATTATAGTGGTCTCTGACTGCACATTGATACTAGGCATATTATAGTGGTCTCTGACTGCACATTGATACTAGGCATATTATAGTGGTCTCTGACTGCACATTGATACTAGGCATATTATAGTGGTCTATCACTGCACATTGATACTAGGCGTATTATAGTGGTCTATCACTGCACATTAGTACTAGGCATATTATAGTGGTCTCTGACTGCACATTGATACTAGGCATATTATAGTGGTCTCTGACTGCACATTGATACTAGGCATATTATAGTGGTCTCTGACTGCACATTGATACTAGGCATATTATAGTGGTCTCTGACTGCACATTGATACTAGGCATATTATAGTGGTCTCTGACTGCACATTGATACTAGGCATATTATAGTGGTCTCTGACTGCACATTGATACTAGGCATATTATAGTGGTCTCTGACTGCACATTGATACTAGGCATATTATAGTGGTCTCTGACTGCACATTGATACTAGGCATATTATAGTGGTCTATCACTGCACATTGATACTAGGCATATTATAGTGGTCTCTGACTGCACATTGATACTAGGCATATTATAGTGGTCTCTGACTGCACATTGATACTAGGCATATTATAGTGGTCTCTGACTGCATTGATACTAGGCATATTATAGTGGTCTCTGACTGCACATTGATACTAGGCATATTATAGTGGTCTCTGACTACACATTGATACTTGGCATATTATAGTGGTCTCTGACTGCACATTGATACTAGGCATATTATAGTGGTCTCTGACTGCACATTGATACTAGGCATATTATAGTGGTCTCTGGCTGCACATTGATACTAGGCATATTATAGTGGTCTCTCAATGCACATTGATACTAGGCATATTATAGTGGTCTCTGACTGCACATTTATACTAGGCATATTATAGTGGTCTCTCAATGCACATTGATACTAGGCATATTATAGTGGTCTCTGACTGCACATTGATACTAGGCATATTATAGTGGTCTCTGACTGCACATTGATACTAGGCATATTATAGTGGTCTCTGACTGCACATTGATACTAGGCATATTATAGTGGTCTCTCAATGCACATTGATACTAGGCATATTATAGTGGTCTCTGACTGCACATTGATACTAGGCATATTATAGTGGTCTCTCAATGCACATTGATACTAGGCATATTATAGTGGTCTCTGACTGCACATTGATACTAGGCATATTATAGTGGTCTCTGACTGCACATTGATACTAGGAATATTATAGTGGCGTCTGACTGTAAATTGATACTAGGCATATTATAGTGGTCTCTGACTGCACATTGATACTAGGCATATTATAGTGGTCTCTGACTGCACATTGATACTAGGCATATTATAGTGGTCTCTGACTACACATTGATACTAGGCATATTATAGTGGTCTCTGACTGCACATTGATACTAGGCATATTATAGTGGTCTCTGACTGCACATTGATACTAGGCATATTAAAGTGGTCTCTGACTGCACATTGATACTAGGCATATTATAGTGGTCTCTGCACATTGATACTAGGCATATTATAGTGGTCTCTGACTGCACATTGATACTAGGCATATTATAGTGGTCTCTGACTGCACATTGATACTAGGCATATTAAAGTGGTCTCTGACTGCACATTGATACTAGGCATATTATAGTGGTCTCTGACTGCACATTGATACTAGGCATATTATAGTGGTCTCTGACTGCACATTGATACTAGGCATATTAAAGTGGTCTCTGACTGCACATTGATACTAGGCATATTATAGTGGTCTCTGACTGCACAATTGATACTAGGCATATTAAAGTGGTCTCTGACTGCACATTGATACTAGGCATATTATAGTGGTCTCTGACTGCACATTTATACTAGGCATATTATAGTGGTCTCTGACTGCACATTTATACTAGGCATATTATAGTGGTCTCTCAATGCACATTGATACTAGGCATATTATAGTGGTCTCTGACTGCACATTTATACTAGGCATATTATAGTGGTCTCTGACTGCACATTTATACTAGGCATATTATAGTGGTCTCTGACTGCACATTGATACTAGGCATATTATAGTGGTCTCTGACTGCACATTGATACTAGGCATATTATAGTGGTCTCTGACTGCACATTGATACTAGGCATATTATAGTGGTCTCTCAATGCACATTGATACTAGGCATATTATAGTGGTCTCTGACTGCACATTGATACTAGGCATATTATAGTGGTCTCTGACTGCACATTGATACTAGGCATATTATAGTGGTCTCTGACTGCACATTGATACTAGGCATATTATAGTGGTCTCTGACTGCACATTGATACTAGGAATATTATAGTGGCGTCTGACTGTAAATTGATACTAGGCATATTATAGTGGTCTATGACTGCACATTGATACTAGGCATATTATAGTGGTCTCTGACTGCACATTGATACTAGGCATATTATAGTGGTCTCTGACTGCACATTGATACTAGGCATATTAAAGTGGTCTCTGACTGCACATTGATACTAGGCATATTATAGTGGTCTCTGACTGCACATTTATACTAGGCATATTATAGTGGTCTCTGACTGCACATTTATACTAGGCATATTATAGTGGTCTCTCAATGCACATTGATACTAGGCATATTATAGTGGTCTCTGACTGCACATTTATACTAGGCATATTATAGTGGTCTCTGACTGCACATTTATACTAGGCATATTATAGTGGTCTCTGACTGCACATTGATACTAGGCATATTATAGTGGTCTCTGACTGCACATTGATACTAGGCATATTATAGTGGTCTCTGACTGCACATTGATACTAGGCATATTATAGTGGTCTCTCAATGCACATTGATACTAGGCATATTATAGTGGTCTCTCAATGCACATTGATACTAGGCATATTATAGTGGTCTCTGACTGCACATTGATACTAGGCATATTATAGTGGTCTCTGACTGCACATTGATACTAGGCATATTATAGTGGTCTCTGACTGCACATTGATACTAGGAATATTATAGTGGCGTCTGACTGTAAATTGATACTAGGCATATTATAGTGGTCTATGACTGCACATTGATACTAGGCATATTATAGTGGTCTCTGACTGCACATTGATACTAGGCATATTATAGTGGTCTCTGACTGCACATTGATACTAGGCATATTAAAGTGGTCTCTGACTGCACATTGATACTAGGCATATTATAGTGGTCTCTGACTGCACATTTATACTAGGCATATTATAGTGGTCTCTGACTGCACATTTATACTAGGCATATTATAGTGGTCTCTCAATGCACATTGATACTAGGCATATTATAGTGGTCTCTGACTGCACATTTATACTAGGCATATTATAGTGGTCTCTGACTGCACATTTATACTAGGCATATTATAGTGGTCTCTGACTGCACATTGATACTAGGCATATTATAGTGGTCTCTGACTGCACATTGATACTAGGCATATTATAGTGGTCTCTGACTGCACATTGATACTAGGCATATTATAGTGGTCTCTGGCTGCACATTGATACTAGGCATATTATAGTGGTCTCTCAATGCACATTGATACTAGGCATATTATAGTGGTCTCTGACTGCACATTTATACTAGGCATATTATAGTGGTCTCTCAATGCACATTGATACTAGGCATATTATAGTGGTCTCTGACTGCACATTTATACTAGGCATATTATAGTGGTCTCTCAATGCACATTGATACTAGGCATATTATAGTGGTCTCTGACTGCACATTTATACTAGGCATATTATAGTGGTCTCTGACTGCACATTGATACTAGGCATATTATAGTGGTCTCTCAATGCACATTGATACTAGGCATATTATAGTGGTCTCTGACTGCACATTTATACTAGGCATATTATAGTGGTCTCTGACTGCACATTTATACTAGGCATATTATAGTGGTCTCTCAATGCACATTGATACTAGGCATATTATAGTGGTCTCTGACTGCACATTGATACTAGGCATATTATAGTGGTCTCTGACTGCACATTGATACTAGGCATATTATAGTGGTCTCTCAAGGCACATTGATACTAGGCATATTATAGTGGTCTCTGACTGCACATTTATACTAGGCATATTATAGTGGTCTCAATGCACATTGATACTAGGCATATTATAGTGGTCTCTGACTGCACATTGATACTAGGCATATTATAGTGGTCTCTGACTGCACATTGATACTAGGCATATTATAGTGGTCTCTGACTGCACATTGATACTAGGCATATTATAGTGGTCTCTCAATGCACATTGATACTAGGCATATTATAGTGGTCTCTGACTGCACATTGATACTAGGCATATTATAGTGGTCTCTCAATGCACATTGATACTAGGCATATTATAGTGGTCTCTGACTGCACATTTATACTAGGCATATTATAGTGGTCTCTGACTGCACATTTATACTAGGCATATTATAGTGGTCTCTCAATGCACATTGATACTAGGCATATTATAGTGGTCTCTGACTGCACATTGATACTAGGCATATTATAGTGGTCTCTGACTGCACATTGATACTAGGCATATTATAGTGGTCTCTCAAGGCACATTGATACTAGGCATATTATAGTGGTCTCTGACTGCACATTTATACTAGGCATATTATAGTGGTCTCAATGCACATTGATACTAGGCATATTATAGTGGTCTCTGACTGCACATTGATACTAGGCATATTATAGTGGTCTCTGACTGCACATTGATACTAGGCATATTATAGTGGTCTCTGACTGCACATTGATACTAGGCATATTATAGTGGTCTCTCAATGCACATTGATACTAGGCATATTATAGTGGTCTCTGACTGCACATTGATACTAGGCATATTATAGTGGTCTCTGACTGCACATTGATACTAGGCATATTATAGTGGTCTCTGACTGCACATTGATACTAGGCATATTATAGTGGTCTCTGACTGCACATTGATACTAGGAATATTATAGTGGCGTCTGACTGTAAATTGATACTAGGCATATTATAGTGGTCTATGACTGCACATTGATACTAGGCATATTATAGTGGTCTCTGACTGCACATTGATACTAGGCATATTATAGTGGTCTCTGACTGCACATTGATACTAGGCATATTAAAGTGGTCTCTGACTGCACATTGATACTAGGCATATTATAGTGGTCTCTGACTGCACATTTATACTAGGCATATTATAGTGGTCTCTGACTGCACATTTATACTAGGCATATTATAGTGGTCTCTCAATGCACATTGATACTAGGCATATTATAGTGGTCTCTGACTGCACATTTATACTAGGCATATTATAGTGGTCTCTGACTGCACATTTATACTAGGCATATTATAGTGGTCTCTGACTGCACATTGATACTAGGCATATTATAGTGGTCTCTGACTGCACATTGATACTAGGCATATTATAGTGGTCTCTGACTGCACATTGATACTAGGCATATTATAGTGGTCTCTGACTGCACATTGATACTAGGCATATTATAGTGGTCTCTCAATGCACATTGATACTAGGCATATTATAGTGGTCTCTGACTGCACATTTATACTAGGCATATTATAGTGGTCTCTCAATGCACATTGATACTAGGCATATTATAGTGGTCTCTGACTGCACATTGATACTAGGCATATTATAGTGGTCTCTGACTGCACATTGATACTAGGCATATTATAGTGGTCTCTGACTGCACATTGATACTAGGCATATTATAGTGGTCTCTCAATGCACATTGATACTAGGCATATTATAGTGGTCTCTGACTGCACATTGATACTAGGCATATTATAGTGGTCTCTCAATGCACATTGATACTAGGCATATTATAGTGGTCTCTGACTGCACATTGATACTAGGCATATTATAGTGGTCTCTGACTGCACATTGATACTAGGCATATTATAGTGGTCTCTCAATGCACATTGATACTAGGCATATTATAGTGGTCTCTGACTGCACATTGATACTAGGCATATTATAGTGGTCTCTGACTGCACATTGATACTAGGCATATTATAGTGGTCTCTGACTGCACATTGATACTAGGCATATTATAGTGGTCTCTGACTGCACATTGATACTAGGAATATTATAGTGGCGTCTGACTGTAAATTGATACTAGGCATATTATAGTGGTCTATGACTGCACATTGATACTAGGCATATTATAGTGGTCTCTGACTGCACATTGATACTAGGCATATTATAGTGGTCTCTGACTGCACATTGATACTAGGCATATTAAAGTGGTCTCTGACTGCACATTGATACTAGGCATATTATAGTGGTCTCTGACTGCACATTTATACTAGGCATATTATAGTGGTCTCTGACTGCACATTTATACTAGGCATATTATAGTGGTCTCTCAATGCACATTGATACTAGGCATATTATAGTGGTCTCTGACTGCACATTTATACTAGGCATATTATAGTGGTCTCTGACTGCACATTTATACTAGGCATATTATAGTGGTCTCTCAATGCACATTGATACTAGGCATATTATAGTGGTCTCTGACTGCACATTTATACTAGGCATATTATAGTGGTCTCTGACTGCACATTGATACTAGGCATATTATAGTGGTCTCTCAATGCACATTGATACTAGGCATATTATAGTGGTCTCTGACTGCACATTTATACTAGGCATATTATAGTGGTCTCTGACTGCACATTTATACTAGGCATATTATAGTGGTCTCTCAATGCACATTGATACTAGGCATATTATAGTGGTCTCTGACTGCACATTGATACTAGGCATATTATAGTGGTCTCTGACTGCACATTGATACTAGGCATATTATAGTGGTCTCTCAAGGCACATTGATACTAGGCATATTATAGTGGTCTCTGACTGCACATTTATACTAGGCATATTATAGTGGTCTCAATGCACATTGATACTAGGCATATTATAGTGGTCTCTGACTGCACATTGATACTAGGCATATTATAGTGGTCTCTGACTGCACATTGATACTAGGCATATTATAGTGGTCTCTGACTGCACATTGATACTAGGCATATTATAGTGGTCTCTCAATGCACATTGATACTAGGCATATTATAGTGGTCTCTGACTGCACATTGATACTAGGCATATTATAGTGGTCTCTGACTGCACATTGATACTAGGCATATTATAGTGGTCTCTGACTGCACATTGATACTAGGCATATTATAGTGGTCTCTGACTGCACATTGATACTAGGAATATTATAGTGGCGTCTGACTGTAAATTGATACTAGGCATATTATAGTGGTCTATGACTGCACATTGATACTAGGCATATTATAGTGGTCTCTGACTGCACATTGATACTAGGCATATTAAAGTGGTCTCTGACTGCACATTGATACTAGGCATATTATAGTGGTCTCTGACTGCACATTTATACTAGGCATATTATAGTGGTCTCTGACTGCACATTTATACTAGGCATATTATAGTGGTCTCTCAATGCACATTGATACTAGGCATATTATAGTGGTCTCTGACTGCACATTTATACTAGGCATATTATAGTGGTCTCTGACTGCACATTTATACTAGGCATATTATAGTGGTCTCTGACTGCACATTGATACTAGGCATATTATAGTGGTCTCTGACTGCACATTGATACTAGGCATATTATAGTGGTCTCTGACTGCACATTGATACTAGGCATATTATAGTGGTCTCTCAATGCACATTGATACTAGGCATATTATAGTGGTCTCTCAATGCACATTGATACTAGGCATATTATAGTGGTCTCTGACTGCACATTGATACTAGGCATATTATAGTGGTCTCTGACTGCACATTGATACTAGGCATATTATAGTGGTCTCTGACTGCACATTGATACTAGGAATATTATAGTGGTCTATGACTGCACATTGATACTAGGCATATTATAGTGGTCTCTGACTGCACATTGATACTAGGCATATTATAGTGGTCTCTGACTGCACATTTATACTAGGCATATTATAGTGGTCTCTCAATGCACATTGATACTAGGCATATTATAGTGGTCTCTGACTGCACATTTATACTAGGCATATTATAGTGGTCTCTGACTGCACATTTATACTAGGCATATTATAGTGGTCTCTGACTGCACATTGATACTAGGCATATTATAGTGGTCTCTGACTGCACATTGATACTAGGCATATTATAGTGGTCTCTGACTGCACATTTATACTAGGCATATTATAGTGGTCTCTCAATGCACATTGATACTAGGCATATTATAGTGGTCTCTCAATGCACATTGATACTAGGCATATTATAGTGGTCTCTGACTGCACATTGATACTAGGCATATTATAGTGGTCTCTGACTGCACATTGATACTAGGCATATTATAGTGGTCTCTGACTGCACATTGATACTAGGCATATTATAGTGGTCTCTGACTGCACATTGATACTAGGAATATTATAGTGGCGTCTGACTGTAAATTGATACTAGGCATATTATAGTGGTCTATGACTGCACATTGATACTAGGCATATTATAGTGGTCTCTGACTGCACATTGATACTAGGCATATTATAGTGGTCTCTGACTGCACATTGATACTAGGCATATTAAAGTGGTCTCTGACTGCACATTGATACTAGGCATATTATAGTGGTCTCTGACTGCACATTTATACTAGGCATATTATAGTGGTCTCTGACTGCACATTTATACTAGGCATATTATAGTGGTCTCTCAATGCACATTGATACTAGGCATATTATAGTGGTCTCTGACTGCACATTTATACTAGGCATATTATAGTGGTCTCTGACTGCACATTTATACTAGGCATATTATAGTGGTCTCTGACTGCACATTGATACTAGGCATATTATAGTGGTCTCTGACTGCACATTGATACTAGGCATATTATAGTGGTCTCTGACTGCACATTGATACTAGGCATATTATAGTGGTCTCTCAATGCACATTGATACTAGGCA
>NW_003153128.1:0-27365 GCF_000003605.2 Saccoglossus kowalevskii
AGTAGTCACTATAGGCAGGTGATCTTTATATGACAGGTAACTCATGCATTATACCTTGGAACTGCCTGAAAGTGGTCACTATAGGCATTTGATCTTTCTACACAGATAACTCATGCATTATACCTTGGAACTGCCTAAAATTGGTCACTATAGCCAGGTGATCTTTATACACAGAGAACCCATGCATTATACCTTGGAACTGCCTAAAAGTGGTCACTATAGGCAGGTCATCTTTATACACAGGTAACTCATGCATTATACCTTGGAACTGCCTAAAAGTGGTCACTATAGGCAGGTGAACTTTATACAGAGGGAACCCATGCATTATACCTTGGAACTGTCTAAAAGTGGTCACTATAGGCATTTGATCTTTCTACACAGATAACCCATGCATTATACCTTAGAACTGCCTAAAATTGGTCACTATAGCCAGGTGATCTTTATACACAGAGAACCCATGCATTATACCTTGGAACTGCCTAAAAGTGGTCACTATAGGCAGGTCATCTTTATACACAGGTAACTCATGCATTATACCTTGGAACTGCCTAAAAGTGGTCACTATAGGCAGGTGAACTTTATACAGAGGGAACCCATGCATTATACCTTGGAACTGTCTAAAAGTGGTCACTATAGGCTGGTGGTCTTTAAACACAGGGAACCCATGCATTATACCTTACAACTGCTAAAAGTGGTCATTATAGGCAGGCGGTCTTTATACACAGGTAACTCATGCATTATACGCATACCTTGGAACTGCCTAAACGTGGTCACTATAGGCAGGTGATCTTTATACACAGGGAACCCATGCATTATACCTTGGAACTGCCTAAATGTGGTCACTATAGGCAGGTCATTTTTATACACAGGTAATTCATGCATTATGCCGTGGAACTGCCTAAAAGTGGTCACTATAGGCAGGTGATCTTTATACACAGGTAATTCATGTATTATACCTTGGAATTGCCTTAAAGTGGTCAGTATAGGCAGGTGAACTTTATACACAGGTAACTCGTGCATTAATCCTTGGAACTGCCTAAAAGTGGTCACTAAGGGCTGGCGGTCTTTCTACACAGGTAACTCATGCATTATACCTTGGAACTGCCTAAAATTGGTCACTATAGGCAGGTGATCTTTATACACAGGGAACCCATTCATTATACCTTGGAACTGCCTAAAAGTGGTCACTATAGGCAGGTGGTCTTTATACACAGGTAACTCAGGCATTATACCTCGGAACTACCTAAAAGTGGTCACTACAGACAGGTGATCTTTATACACAGGGAACCCATTCATTATACCTTGGAACTGCCTAAAAGTAGTCACTAAAGGCAGGTGATCTTTATACACAGGTAATTCATGCATTATACCTTGGAACTGCCTAAAAGTGGTCACTATAGGCAGGTGATATTTATACACACGTAATTCATGCACTATACCTTGGAACTGCCTAAAAGTGGTCACTATAGGCAGGTGATCTTTATACACAGAGAACCCATGCATTATACCTTGGAACTGCCTAAAAGTGGTCACTATAGGCTGGTGATCTTTATACACAGGTAATTCATGCATTATACCTTGGAACTGCCTAAAAGTGGTTACTATAGGCAGGTGAACTTTATACACAGGTAACCCATACATTATACCTTGGAACTGCCGAAAAGTGGTCACTATAGGCAGGTGATCTTTATACACAGGTAATTCATGCACTATACCTTGGAACTGCCTAAAAGTGGTCACTATAGGCAGGTGATCTTTATACACAGGGAACCCATGCATTATACCTTGGAACTGCCTAAAAGTGGTCACTATAGGCAGGTGATCTCTATACACAGGTAATTCATGCATTATACCTTGGAACTGCCTAAAAGTGGTCACTATAGGCAGGTGAACTTTATACACAGGGAACCCATGCATTATACCTTGGAACTGCCTAACAGTGGTCACTATAGGCAGGTGGTCTTTATTCACAGGTAACTCATGCATTATACCTTGGAACTGCCTAAAATTGGTCACTATAGGCAGGTGATCTTTATACACATGTAGCTCATGCATTATACCTTGGAACTGCCTAAACGTTGTCACTATAGACAGGTGGTCTTTATTCACAGGTAACTCATGCATTATACATTGGAACTGCCTACAAGTAGTCACTATAGGCAGGTGATCTTTATACACAGGTAACTCGTGCATTCTACCTTGGAACTGCCTAAAAGTGGTCACTATAGGCAGTTGATCTTTATACACAGGGAACCCATGCATTATACTTTGGAACTGCCTAAAAGTGGTCACTATTGGCAGGTGATCATTATACACAGGTAATTCATGCATTATACCTTGGAACTGCCTAAAAGTGGTCACTATAGCAGTGGTCTTTATAGACAGGTAACTCATGCATTATACATGTACCTTGAACTGCCTAAAAGTGGTCACTATAGCAGTGGTCGTTATACACAGTAACTCATGCATTATACCTTGGAACTGCCTAAAAGTGGGTCACTATAGGCAGGTGATTTTTATACACAGGTAATTCATGCATTATACTTTGGAACTGCTTAAATGTGGTCACTATAGGCAGGTGATCTTTATACACAGGGAACCCATGCATTATACCTTGGAACTGCCTAAAAGTGGTCACTATAGGCAGGTGATCTTTATACACAGGTAATTCATGCATTATACCTTGGAACTGCCTAAAAGTTGTCACTATAGGGAGGTGAACTTTATACACAGGGAACCCATGCATTATACCTTGGAACTGCCTAAAAGTGGTCACTATAGGCAGGTGATCTTTATACACAGGTAACTCATGCATTATACCTTGGAACTGCCTAAAAGTAGTCACTAAAGGCAGGTGATCTTTATACACAGGTAATTCATGCATTATACCTTGGAACAGCCTAAAAGTGGTCACTATAGGCAGGTGATTTTTATACACAGGTAATTCATGCATTATACTTTGGAACTGCCTAAATGTGGTCACTATAGGCAGGTGATCTTTATACACAGGGAACCCATGCATTATACCTTGGAACTGCCTAAAAGTGGTCACTATAGGCAGGTGATCTTTATACACAGGTAATTCATGCATTATACCTTGGAACTGCCTAAAAGTTGTCACTATAGGGAGGTGAACTTTATACACAGGGAACCCATGCATTATACCTTGGAACTGCCTAAAAGTGGTCACTATAGGCAGGTGATCTTTATACACAGGTAACTCATGCATTATACCTTGGAACTGCCTAAAAGTGGTCACTATGGGCAGGTGAACTTTATACAGAGGGAACCCATGCATTATACCTTGGAACTGCCTAAAAGTGGTCACTATAGGCAGGTGATCTTTAAACACAGGGAACCCATGCATTATACCTTGGAACTGTCGAAAAGTGGTCATTATAGGCAAGTGGTCTTTATACACAGGTAACTCATGCATTATATGCATACCTTGAAACTGCCTAAACGTGGTCACTATAGGCAGGTGATCTTTATACACAGGGAACCCATGCATTATACCTTGGAACTGCCTAAAAGTGGTCACTATAGGTAGGTGTTCTTTATTCACAGGTAACTCGTGCATTATACCTTGGAACTGCCTAAAAGTGGTCACTATGGGCTGGTGGTCTTTCTACACAGGTAACTCATGCATTATACCTTGTAACTGCCTAAAATTGGTAACTATAGGCATTTGATCTTTATACACAGGGAACCCATGCATTATACCTTGGAACTGCCTAAAAGGGTCACTATAGGCAGGTGATCTTTATACACGGGTAATTCATGCATTATACCTTGGGACTGCCTAAAAGTGGTCACTATAGGCAGGTGATCTTTTTACACTGGAAACCCATGCATTATGACTTGGAACCGCCTAAAAGTGGTCACTATAGGCAGGTGATCTCTATACACAGGTAATTCATGCATTATACCTTGGAACTGTCTAAAAGTAGTCACTATAGGCAGGTGATCTTTATAGACAGGTAACTCATGCATTATACCTTGGAACTGCCTGAAAGTGGTCACTATAGGCATTTGATCTTTCTACACAGATAACTCATGCATTATACCTTGGAACTGCCTAAAATTGGTCACTATAGCCAGGTGATCTTTATACACAGAGAACCCATGCATTATACCTTGGAACTGCCTAAAAGTGGTCACTATAGGCAGGTCATCTTTATACACAGGTAACTCATGCATTATACCATGGAACTGCCTAAAAGTGGTCACTATAGGCAGGTGAACTTTATACAGAGGGAACCCATGCATTATACCTTGGAACTGTCTAAAAGTGGTCACTATAGGCAGGTGATCTTTAAACACAGGGAACCCATGCATTATACCTTAGAACTGCCTAAAAGTGGTCACTATAGGCAGGTGATCTTTAAACACAGGGAACCCATGCATTATACCTTGGAACTGCCTAAAAGTGGTCATTATAGGCAGGTGGTCTTTATACACAGGTAACTCATGCATTATATGCATACCTTGGAACTGCCTAAACGTGGTCACTATAGGCAGGTGCTCTTTATACACAGGTAACCCATGCATTATACCTAGGAACTGCCTAAATGTGGTCACTATAGGTAGGTGATCTTTATTCACAGGTAACAAATGCATTATACCTTGGAACTGCCTAAAAGTGGTCACTATGGGCTGGTGGTCTTTCTACATAGGTAACTCATGCATTCTACCTTGGAACTGCCTAAAAATTGGTCACTATAGGGCAGATGGATCTTTATACACAGGGAACCCATTCATTATACCTTGGAACTGCCTAAAAGTGGTCACTATAGGCAGGTGGTCTTTATACACAGGTAACTCAGGCATTATACCTCGGAACTACCTAAAAGTGGTCACTATAGACAGGTGAACTTTATACACAGGGAACCCATTCATTATACCTTGGAACTGCCTAAAAGTAGTCACTAAAGGCAGGTGATCTTTATACACAGGTAATTCATGCATTATACCTTGGAACTGCCTAAAAGTGGTCACTATAGGCAGGTGATTTTTATACACAGGTAATTCATGCATTATACTTTGGAACTGCCTAAAAGTGGTCACTATAGGCAGGTGATCTTTATACACAGGGAACCCATGCATCATACCTTGGAACTGCCTAAAAGGGGTCACTATAGGCAGGTGATCTTTATACACAGGGAACCCATGCATTATACCTTGAAACTGCCTAAAAGTGGTCACTATAGGCAGGTGATCTTTATACACAGGTAATTCATGCATTATACCTTGGAACTGCCTAAAAGTGGTCACTATAGGCAGGTGATCTTTATACACGGGTAATTCATGCATTATACCTTGGGACTGCCTAAAAGTGGTTACTATAGGCAGGTGATCTTTATACACTGGAAACCCATGCATTATGACTTGGAACCGCCTAAAAGTGGTCACTATAGGCAGGTGATCTTTATACACAGGTAATTCATGCATTATACCTTGGAACTGCCTAAAAGTGGTCACTATAGGCAGGTGATCTTTATACACGGGAAACCCATGCATTATGACTTGGAACCGCCTAAAAGTGGTCACTATAGGCAGGTGATCTTTATACACAGGTAATTCATGCATTATACCTTGGGACTGCCTAAAAGTGGTTACTATAGGCAGGTGATCGTTATACACTGGAAACCCATGCATTATGACTTGGAACCGCCTAAAAGTGGTCACTATAGGCAGGTGATCTTTATACACAGGTAATTCATGCATTATACATTGGAACTGCCTAAAAGTAGTCACTAAAGGCAGGTGATCTTTATACACAGGTAATTCATGCATTATACCTTGGAACTGCCTAAAAGTGGTCACTATAGGCAGGTGATTTTTATACACAGGTAATTCATGCATTATACTTTGGAACTGCCTAAAAGTGGTCACTATAGGCGGGTGATCTTTATACACAGGGAACCCATGCATTATACCTTGGAACTGCCTAAAAGTGGTCACTATAGGCAGGTGATCTTTATACACAGGTAATTCATGCATTATACCTTGGAACTGCCTAAAAGTGGTCACTATAGGCAGGTGATCTTTATACACGGGTAATTCATGCATTATACCTTGGGACTGCCTAAAAGTGGTTACTTTAGGCAGGTGATCTTTATACACTGGAAACCCATGCATTATGACTTGGAACCGCCTAAAAGTGGTCACTATAGGCAGGTGATCTTTATACACAGGTAATTCATGCATTATACCTTGGAACTGCCTAAAAGTAGTCACTAAAGGCAGGTGATCTTTATACACAGGTAATTCATGCATTATACCTTGGAACTGCCTAAAAGTGGTCACTATAGGCAGGTGATTTTTATACACAGGTAATTCATGCATTATACTTTGGAACTGCCTAAAAGTGGTCACTATAGGCAGGTGATCTTTATACACAGGGAACCCATGCATTATACCTTGGAACTGCCTAAACGTGGTCACTATAGGCAGGTGATCTTTATACACAGGTAATTCATGCATTATACCTTGGAACTGCCTAAAAGTGGTCACTATAGGCAGGTGATCTTTATACACGGGTAATTCATGCATTATACCTTGGGACTGCCTAAAAGTGGTTACTATAGACAGGTGATCTTTATACACTGGAAACCCATGCATTATGACTTGGAACCGCCTAAAAGTGGTCACTATAGGCAGGTGATCTTTATACACAGGTAATTCATGCATTATAAATTGGAACTGCCTAAAAGTAGTCACTAAAGGCAGGTGATCTTTATACACAGGTAATTCATGCATTATACCTTGGAACTGCCTAAAAGTGGTCACTATAGGCAGGTGATCTTTATACACAGGTAATTCATGCACTATACCTTGGAACTGCCTAAAAGTGGTCACTATAGGCAGGTGATATTTATACACAGGGAACCCATGCATTATACGTTGAAACTGCCTAAAAGTGGTCACTATAGGCAGGCGATCTTTATACACAGGTAATTCATGCATTATACCTTGGAACTGCCTTAAATTGGTCACTATAGGCAGGTGAACTTTATACACAGGGAACCCATGCATTATACCTTGGAACTGCCTAAAAGGGTCACTATAGGCAGGTGATCTTTATACACGGGTAATTCATGCATTATACCTTGGGACTGCCTAAAAGTGGTCACTATAGGCAGGTGATCTTTTTACACTGGAAACCCATGCATTATGACTTGGAACCGCCTAAAAGTGGTCACTATAGGCAGGTGATCTCTATACACAGGTAATTCATGCATTATACCTTGGAACTGCCTAAAACTAGTCACTATAGGCAGGTGAACTTTATACACAGGGAACCCATGCATTATACCTTGGAACTGCCTAAAAGTAGTCACTATAGGCAGATGATCTTTATAGACAGGTAACTCATGCATTATACCTTGCAACTGCCTGAAAGTGGTCACTATAGGCATTTGATCTTTCTACACAGGTAACTCATGTATTATACCTTGGAACTGCCTACAATTGGTCACTATAGCCAGGTGATCTTTATACACAGAGAACCCATGCATTATACCTTGGAACTGCCTAAAAGTGGTCACTATAGGCAGGTCATCTTTATACACAGGTAATTCATGCATTATGCCGTGGAACTGCCTAAAAGTGGTCACTATAGGCAGGTGATCTTTATACACAGGTAACTCATGCATTATACCTTGGGACTGCCTAAAAGTGGTCACTATAGGCAGGTGATCTTTTTACACTGGAAACCCATGCATTATGACTTGGAACCGCCTAAAAGTGGTCACTATAGGCAGGTGATCTCTATACACAGGTAATTCATGCATTATACCTTGGAACTGTCTAAAAGTAGTCACTATAGGCAGGTGATCTTTATAGACAGGTAACTCATGCATTATACCTTGGAACTGCCTGAAAGTGGTCACTATAGGCATTTGATCTTTCTACACAGATAACTCATGCATTATACCTTGGAACTGCCTAAAATTGGTCACTATAGCCAGGTGATCTTTATACACAGAGAACCCATGCATTATACCTTGGAACTGCCTAAAAGTGGTCACTATAGGCAGGTCATCTTTATACACAGGTAACTCATGCATTATACCTTGGAACTGCCTAAAAGTGGTCACTATAGGCAGGTGAACTTTATACAGAGGGAACCCATGCATTATACCTTGGAACTGTCTAAAAGTGGTCACTATAGGCAGGTGATCTTTAAACACAGGGAACCCATGCATTATACCTTAGAACTGCCTAAAAGTGGTCACTATAGGCAGGTGATCTTTAAACACAGGGAACCCATGCATTATACCTTGGAACTGCCTAAAAGTGGTCATTATAGGCAGGTGGTCTTTATACACAGGTAACTCATGCATTATATGCATACCTTGGAACTGCCTAAACGTGGTCACTATAGGCAGGTGATCTTTATACACAGGGAACCCATGCATTATACCTTGGAACTGCCTAAAAGTGGTCACTATAGGTAGGTGTTCTTTATTCACAGGTAACTCGTGCATTATACCTTGGAACTGCCTAAAAGTGGTCACTATGGGCTGGTGGTCTTTCTACACAGGTAACTCATGCATTATACCTTGTAACTGCCTAAAATTGGTAACTATAGGCATTTGATCTTTATACACAGGGAACCCATGCATTATACCTTGGAACTGCCTAAAAGGGGCACTATAGGCAGGTGATCTTTATACACGGGTAATTCATGCATTATACCTTGGGACTGCCTAAAAGTGGTCACTATAGGCAGGTGATCTTTTTACACTGGAAACCCATGCATTATGACTTGGAACCGCCTAAAAGTGGTCACTATAGGCAGGTGATCTCTATACACAGGTAATTCATGCATTATACCTTGGAACTGCCTAAAACTAGTCACTATAGGCAGGTGAACTTTATACACAGGGAACCCATGCATTATACCTTGGAACTGCCTAAAAGTAGTCACTATAGGCAGATGATCTTTATAGACAGGTAACTCATGCATTATACCTTGCAACTGCCTGAAAGTGGTCACTATAGGCATTTGATCTTTCTACACAGGTAACTCATGTATTATACCTTGGAACTGCCTAAAATTGGTCACTATAGCCAGGTGATCTTTATACACAGAGAACCCATGCATTATACCTTGGAACTGCCTAAAAGTGGTCACTATAGGCAGGTCATCTTTATACACAGGTAATTCATGCATTATGCCGTGGAACTGCCTAAAAGTGGTCACTATAGGCAGGTGATCTTTATACACAGGTAACTCATGCATTATACCTTGGGACTGCCTAAAAGTGGTCACTATAGGCAGGTGATCTTTTTACACTGGAAACCCATGCATTATGACTTGGAACCGCCTAAAAGTGGTCACTATAGGCAGGTGATCTCTATACACAGGTAATTCATGCATTATACCTTGGAACTGTCTAAAAGTAGTCACTATAGGCAGGTGATCTTTATAGACAGGTAACTCATGCATTATACCTTGCAACTGCCTGAAAGTGGTCACTATAGGCATTTGATCTTTCTACACAAATAACTCATGCATTATACCTTGGAACTGCCTAAAAGTAGTCACTAAAGGCAGGTGATCTTTATACACAAGTAATTCATGTATTATACCTTGGAACTGCCTAAAAGTGGTCACTATAGGCAGGTGATCTTTATACACAGGTAATTCATGCACTATACCTTGGAACTGCCTAAAAGTGGTCACTATAGGCAGGTGGTCTTTATACACAGGTAATTCAGGCATTATACCTTGGAAATGCTTAAAAGTGGTCACGATAGGCAGGTGATCTTTATACACAGGGAACCCATGCATTATACCTTGGAACTGCCTAAAAGTGTCACAATAGGCATGTGATCTTTATACACAGGTAATTCATGCATTATACCTTGTAACTGCCTAAAAGTGGTCACTATAGGCAGGTCATCTTTATACACGGGTAATTCATGCATTATACCTTGGGACTGCCTAAAAGTGGTCACTATAGGCAGGTGATCTTTATACACTGGAAACCCATGCATTATGACTTGGAACCGCCTAAAAGTGGTCACTATAGGCAGGTGATCTGTATACACAGGTAATTCATGCATTATACCTTGGAACTGCCTAAAAGTAGTCACTAAAGGCAGGTGATCTTTATACACAGGTAATTCATGCATTATACCTTGGAACTGCCTAAAAGTGGTCACTATAGGCAGGTGATTTTTATACACAGGTAATTCATGCATTATACTTTGGAACTGCCTAACAGTGGTCACTATAGGCAGGTGATCTTTATACACAGGGAACCCATGCATTATACCTTGGAACTGCCTAAAAGTGGTCACTATAGGCAGGTGATCTTTATACACAGGTAATTCATGCATTATACCTTGGAACTGCCTAAAAGTTGTCATTATAGGGGGGTTAACTTTATACACAGGGAACCCATGCATTATACCTTGGAACTGCCTAAAAGTGGTCACTATAGGCAGGTGATCTTTATTCACAGGTAACTCATGCATTATACCTTGGAACTGCCTAAAAGTGGTCACTATAGGCAGGTGAACTTTATACACAGGGAACCCATGCATTATACCTTGGAACTGCCTAAATGTGGTCATTATAGGCAGGTGAACTTTATACACAGGTAACTCATGCATTATACGCATACCTTTGAACTGCCTAGAAGTGGTCACTATAGGCAGGTGATCTTTATACACAGGGAACCCATGCATTATACCTTGGAACTGCCTAAAAGTGGTCACTATAGGTAGGTGTTCTTTATTCACAGGTAACTCGTGCATTATACCTTGGAACTGCCTAAAAGTGGTCACTATGGGCTGGTGGTCTTTCTACACAGGTAACTCATGCATTATACCTTGGAACTGCCTAAAATTGGTCACTATAGGCAGGTGATCTTTATACACAGGGAACCCATGCATTATACGTTGGAACTGCCTAAAAGTGGTCACTATAGGCAGGTGATCTTTATACACAGGTAATTCATGCATTATACCTTGGAACTGCCTTAAAGTGGTCACTATAGGCAGGTGAAATTTATACACAGGGAACCCATGCATTATACCTTGGAACTGTCTAAAAGTAGTCACTATAGGCAGGTGATCTTTATAGACAGGTAACTCATGCATTATACCTTGGAACTGCCTGAAAGTGGTCACTATAGGCATTTGATCTTTCTACACAGATAACTCATGCATTATAACTTGGAACTGCCTAAAATTGGTCACTATAGCCAGGTGATCTTTATACACAGAGAACCCATGCATTATACCTTGGAACTGCCTAAAAGTGGTCACTATAGGCAGGTCATCTTTATACACAGGTAACTCATGCATTATACCTTGGAACTGCCTAAAAGTGGTCACTATAGGCAGGTGAACTTTATACAGAGGGAACCCATGCATTATACCTTGGAACTGTCTAAAAGTGGTCACTATAGGCAGGTGATCTTTAAACACAGGGAACCCATGCATTATACCTTAGAACTGCCTAAAAGTGGTCACTATAGGCAGGTGATCTTTAAACACATGGAACCCATGCATTATACCCTGGAACTGCCTAAAAGTGGTCATTATAGGCAGGTGGTCTTTATACACAGGTAACTCATGCATTATATGCATACCTTGGAACTGCCTAAACGTGGTCACTATAGGCAGGTGATCTTTATACACAGGGAACCCATGCATTATACCTTGGAACTGCCTAAAAGTGGTCACTATAGGTAGGTGTTCTTTATTCACAGGTAACTCGTGCATTATACCTTGGAACTGCCTAAAAGTGGTCACTATGGGCTGGTGGTCTTTCTACACAGGTAACTCATGCATTATACCTTGTAACTGCCTAAAATTGGTAACTATAGGCATTTGATCTTTATACACAGGGAACCCATGCATTATACCTTGGAACTGCCTAAAAGGGTCACTATAGGCAGGTGATCTTTATACACGGGTAATTCATGCATTATACCTTGGGACTGCCTAAAAGTGGTCACTATAGGCAGGTGATCTTTTTACACTGGAAACCCATGCATTATGACTTGGAAACGCCTAAAAGTGGTCACTATAGGCAGGTGATCTCTATACACAGGTAATTCATGCATTATACCTTGGAACTGCCTAAAACTAGTCACTAAAGGCAGGTGATCTTTATACACAGGTAATTCATGCATTATACCTTGGAACTGCCTAAAAGTGGTCACTATAGGCAGGTGATTTTTATACACAGGTAATTCATGCATTATACTTTGGAACTGCCTAAAAGTGGTCACTATAGGCAGGTGATCTTTATACACAGGGAACCCATGCATTATACCTTGGAACTGCCTAAAAGTGGTCACTATAGGCAGGTGATCTTTATACACAGGTAATTCATGCATTCTACCTTGGAACTGCCTAAAAGTGGTCACTATAGGCATGTGAACTTTATACAGAGGGAACCCATGCATTATATCTTGGAACTGTCTAAAAGTGGTCACTATAGGCAGGTGATCTTTAAACACAGGGAACCCATGCATTATACCTTGGAACTGCCTAAAAGTGGTCATTATAGGCAGGTGGTCTTTATACACAGGTAACTCATGCATTATACGCATACCTTGGAACTGCCTAAACGTGGTCACTATAGGCAGGTGATCTTTATACACAGGGAACCCATGCATTATACCTTGGAACTGCCTAAAAGTGGTCACTATGGGCTGGTGGTCTTTCTACATAGGTAACTCACGCATTTTACCTTGGAACTGCCTAAAATTGGTCACTATAGGCAGGTGATCATTATACACAGGGAACCCATTCATTATACCTTGGAACTGCCTAAAAGTGGTCACTATAGGCAGGTGGTCTTTATACACAGGTAACTCAGGCATTATACCTCGGAACTACCTAAAAGTGGTCACTAAAGACAGGTGATCTTTATACACAGGGAACCCTTTCATTATACCTTGGAACTGCCTAAAAGTGGTCACTATAGGCAGGTGATCTTTATACACAGGTAATTCATGTATTATACCTTGGAACTGCCTAAAAGTGGTCACTATAGGCAGGTGATCTTTATACACAGGTAATTCATGCACTATACCTTGGAAACAAAACCTAAAAGTGGTCACTATAGGCAGGTGATATTTATACACTGGGAACCCATGCATTATGACTTGGAACCGCCTAAAAGTGGTCACTATAAGCAGGTGATCTCTATACACAGGTAATTCATGCATTATACCTTGGAACTGCCTAAAAGTAGTCACTAAAGGCAGGTGATCTTTATACACAGGTAATTCATGCATTATACCTTGGAACTGCCTAAAAGTGGTCACTATAGGCAGGTGATTTTTATACACAGGTAATTCATGCATTATACTTTGGAACTGCCTAAAAGTGGTCACTATAGGCAGGTGATCTTTATACACAGGGAACCCATGCATTATACCTTGGAACTGCCTAAAAGTAGTCACTGTAGGCAGGTGATCTTTATACACAGGTAATTCATGCATTATACCTTGGAACTGCCTAAAAGTGGTCACTATAGGGAGGTGAACTTTATACACAGGGAACCCATGCATTACACCTTGGAACTGCCTAAAAGTGGTCACTATAGTCAGGTGATCTTTATACACAGGTAACTCATGCATTATACCTTGGAACTGCCTAAAAGTGGTCACTATAGGCAGGTGAACTTTATACAGAGGGAGCCCATGCATTATACCTTGGAACTGTCTAAAAGTGGTCACTATAGGCAGGTGATCTTTAAACACAGGGAACCCATGCATTATACCTTGGAACTGCCTAAAAGTGGTCATTATAGGCAGGTGGTCTTTATACACAGGTAACTCATGCATTATACGCATACCTTGGAACTGCCTAAACGTGGTCACTATAGGCAGGTGATCCTGATACACAAGGAACCCATGCATTATACCTTGGAACTGCCTAAATGTGGCCACTATAGGTAGGTGGTCTTTATTCACAGGTAACTCATGCATTATACCTTGGAACTGCCTAAAAGTGGTCACTATGGGCTGGTGGTCTTTCTACATAGGTAACTCATGCATTCTACCTTGGAACTGCCTAAAATTGGTCACTATAGGCAGGTGATCTTTATACACAGGGAACCCATTCATTATATCTTGGAACTGCCTAAAAGTGGTCACTATAGGCAGGTGGTCTTTATACACAGGTAACTCGGGCATTATACCTCGGAACTACCTAAAAGTGGTCACTATAGACAGGTGATCTTTATACACAGGGAACCCATTCAGTATACCTTGGAACTGCCTACAAGTAGTCACTAAAGGCAAGTGATCTTTATACACAGGTAATTCATGTATTATACCTTGGAACTGCCTAAAAGTGGTCACTATAGGCAGGTGATCTTTATACACAGGTAATTCATGCACTATATCTTGGAACTGCCTAAAAGTGGTCACTATAGGCAGGTGATCTTTATACACAGGTAATTCATGCATTATGCCTTGGAACTGCCTAAAAGTGGTCACTATAGGCAGGTGATTTTTTATATACAGGTAATTCATGCATTATACTTTGGAACTGCCTAAAAGTGGTCACTATAGGCAGGTGATCTTTATACACAGGGAACCCATGCATTATACCTTGGAACTGCCTAAAAGTGGTCACTATAGGGAGGTGAACTTTATACACAGGGAACCCATGCATTATACCTTGGAACTGCCTAAAAGTGGTCACTATAGGCAGGTGATCTTTATACACAGGTAACTCATGCATTATACCTTGGAACTGCCTAAAAGTGGTCACTATAGGTAGGTGAACTTTATACAGAGGGAACCCATGCATTATACCTTGGAACTGCCTAAAAGTGGTCACTATAGGCAGGTGATCTTTAAACACAGGGAACCCATGCATTATACCTTGGAACTGCCTAAAAGTGGTCCTTATAGGCAGGTGGTCTTTATACACAGGTAACTCATGCATTATACGCATACCTTGGAACTGCCTAAACGTGGTCACTAGAGGCAGGTGATCTTTATACACAGGGAACCCATGCATTATACCTTGGAACTGCGAAAATGTGGTCACTATAGGTAGGTGGTCTTTATTCACAGGTAACTCATGCATTATACCTTGGAACTGCCTCAAAGTGGTCACTATGGGCTGGTGGTCTTTCTACATAGGTAACTCATGCATTCTACCTTGGAACTGCCTAAAATTGATCACTAAAGGCAGGTGATCTTTATACACAGGGAACCCATTCATTATACCTTGGAACTGCCTAAAAGTGGTCACTATAGGCAGGTGGTCTTTATACACAGGTAACTCAGGCATTATAGCTCGGAACTACCTAAAAGTGGTCACTATAGACAGGTGATCTTTATACACAGAGAACCCATTCATTATACCTTGGAACTGCCTAAAAGTAGTCACTAAGGCAGGTGATCTTTATACACAAGTAATTCATGTATTATACCTTGGACTGACTAAAAGTGGTCACTATAGGCAGGTGATCTCCATACACAAGGTAATTCATGCATTATACCTTGGAACTGCCTGAAAGTAGTCACTATAGGCAGGTCATCTTTATACACAGTTAATTCATGCATTATGCCGTGGAACTGCCTAAAAGTGGTCACTATAGGCAGGTGATCTTTATACACAGGTAACTCATGTATTATACCTTGGAATTGCCTAAAAGTGGTCAGTATAGGCAGGTGAACTTTATACACAGGTAACTCGTGCATTAAACCTTGGAACTGCCTAAAAGTGGTCACTATGGGCTGGTGGTCTTTCTACACAGGTAACTCATGCATTATACCTTGGAACTGCCTAAATTGGTCACTATAGGCAGGTGATCTTTATACACAGGGAACCCATTCATTATACCTTGGAACTGCCTAAAAGTGGTCACTATAGGCAGGTGGTCGTTATACACAGGTAACTCAGGCATTATACCTCGGAACTACCTAAAAGTGGTCACTACAGACAGGTGATCTTTATACACAGGGAACCCATTCATTATACCTTGGAACTGTCTAAAAGTAGTCACTAAAGGCAGGTGATCTTTATACACAGGTAATTCATGCATTATACCTTGGAACTGCCTAAAAGTGGTCACTATAGGCAGGTGATCTTTATACACAGGTAATTCATGCACTATACCTTGGAACTGCCTAAAAGTGGTCACTATAGGCAGGTGATCTTTATACACAGGGAACCCATGCATTATACCTTGGAACTGCCTAAAAGTGGTCACTATAGGCAGGTGATCTTTATACACAGGTAATTCATGCATTATACCTTGGAACTGCCTAAAAGTGGTTACTATAGGCAGGTGAAATTTATACACAGGTAACCCATACATTATACCTTGGAAACTGCCTAAAAGTGGTCACTATAGGCAGGTGGAATTTTATACACAGGTAATTCATGCATTATACTTTGGAACTGCCTAAAAGTGGTCACTATAGGCAGGTGATCTTTATACACAGGGAACCCATTCATTATACTTGGAACTGCCTAAAAGTGGTCACTATAGGCAGGTGATCTTTATACACAGGTAAATTCATGCATTATACTTGGAACTGCCTAAAAGTGGTCACTATAGGGAGGTGAACTTTACACACAGGGAACCCATGCATTATACCTTGTAACTGCCTAAAAGTGGTCACTATAGGCAGGTGATCTTTATACACAGGTAACTCATGCATTATACCTTGGAACTGCCTAAAATTGGTCACTATAGGCAGGTGAACTTTATACAGAGGGAACCCATGCATTATACCTTGGAACTGCCTAAAAGGGGTCACCATAGGCTGGTGGTCTTTAAACACAGGGAACCCATGCATTATACCTTGGAACTGCCTAAAAGTGGTCATTATAGGCAGGCGGTCTTTATACACAGGTAACTCATGCATTATACGCATACCTTGGAACTGCCTAAACGTGGTCACTATAGGAAGGTGATCTTTATACACAGGGAACCCATGCATTATACCTTGGAACTGCCTAAATGTGGTCACTATAGGTAGGTGGTCTTTATTCACAGGTAACTCATGCATTATACCATGGAACTGCCTTAAAGTGGTCACTATGGGCTGGTGGTCTTTCTACATAGGTAACTCATGCATTCTACCTTGGAACTGCCTAAAATTGGTCACTATAGACAGGTGATCTTTATACACAGGGAACCCATTCATTATACCTTGGAACTGCCTAAAAGTGGTCACTATAGGCAGGTGGTCTTTATACACAGGTAACTCAGGCATTATACCTCGGAACTACCTAAAAGTGGTCACTATAGACAGGTGATCTTTATACACAGGGAACCCATTCATTATACCTTGGAACTGCCTAAAAGTAGTCACTAAAGGCAGGTGATCTTTATACACAGGTAATTCATGTATTATACCTTGGAACCGCCTAAAAGTGGTCACTATAGGCAGGTGATCTTTATACACAGGTAATTCATGCACTATACCTTGGAACTGCCTAAAAGTGGTCACTATAGGCAGGTGATCTTTATACACAGGGAACCCATGCATTATACCTTGGAACTGCCTAAAAGTGGTCACTATAGGCAGGTGATCTTTATACACAGGTAATTCATGCATTATACCTTGGAACTGCCTAAAAGTGGTTACTATAGGCAGGTGAACTTTATACACAGGTAACCCATACCTTATACCTTGGAACTGCCTAAAAGTGGTCACTATAGGCAGGTGATCTTTATACACAGGTAATTCATGCACTATACCTTGGAACTGCCTAAAAGTGGTCACTATAGGCAGGTGATCTTTATACGCAGGGAACCCATGCATTATACCTTGGAACTGCCTAAAAGTGGTCACTATAGGCAGGTGATCTCTATACACAGATAATTCATGCATTATACCTTGGAACTGCCTAAAAGTGGTCACTATAGGCAGGTGAACTTTATACACAGGGAACCCATGCATTATACCTTGGAACTGCCTAAAAGTTGTCACTATAGGCAGGTGGTCTATTTTCACAGGTAACTCATGCATTATACCTTGGAACTGCCTAAAAGTAGTCACTATAGGCAGGTGATCTTTATACACAGGGAACCCATGCATTATACCTCGGAACTACCTAAAAGTGGTCACTATAGACAGGTGAACTTTATACACAGGGAACCCATGCATTATACCTTGGAACTGCCTAAAAGTAGTCACTATAGGCATTTGATATTTATACACAGGTAACTCATGCATTATACCTTGGAACTGCTTAAAAGTGGTCACTATAGCCAGGTGATCTTTATACACAGAGAACCCATGCATTATACCTTGGAACTGCCTAAAAGTGGTCACTATAGGCAGGTCATCTTTATACACAGGTAATTCATGCATTATGCCGTGGAACTGCCTAAAAGTGGTCACTATAGGCAGGTGATCTTTATACACAGGTAACTCATGTATTATACCTTGGAATTGCCTAAAAGTGGTCACTATAGGCAGGTGAACTTTATACACAGGTAACTACCTTTGAACTGCCTAGAAGTGGTCACTATAGGCAGGTGATCTTTATACACAGGGAACCCATGCATTATACCTTGGAACTGCCTAAAAGTGGTCACTATAGGTAGGTATTCTTTATTCACAGGTAACTCGTGCATTATACCTTGGAACTGCCTAAAAGTGGTCACTATGGGCTGGTGGTCTTTCTACACAGGTAACTCATGCATTATACCTTGGAACTGCCTAAAATTGGTCACTATAGGCAGGTGATCTTTATACACAGGGAACCCATGCATTATACGTTGGAACTGCCTAAAAGTGGTCACTATAGGCAGGTGATCTTTATACACAGGTAATTCATGCATTATACCTTGGAACTGCCTTAAAGTGGTCACTATAGGCAGGTGAATTTTATACACAGGGAACCGATGCATTATACCTTGGAACTGCCTAAAAGTAGTCACTATAGGCAGGTGATCTTTATAGACAGGTAACTCATGCATTATACCTTGGAACTGCCTGAAAGTGGTCACTATAGGCATTTGATCTTTCTACACAGATAACTCATGCATTATACCTTGGAACTGCCTAAAATTGGTCACTATAGCCAGGTGATCTTTATACACAGAGAACCCATGCATTATACCTTGGAACTGCCTAAAAGTGGTCACTATAGGCAGGTCATCTTTATACACAGGTAATTCATGCATTATGCCGTGGAACTGCCTAAAAGTGGTCACTATAGGCAGGTGATCTTTATACACAGGTAACTCATGTATTATACCTTGGAATTGCCTAAAAGTGGTCACTATGGGCAGGTGAAACTTTATACACAAGTAACTCATGCATTATACGAATACCTTTGAACTGCCTAGAAGTGGTCACTATAGGCATGTGATCTTTATACACAGGGAACCCATGCATTATACCTTGGAACTGCCTAAAAGTGGTCACTATATGTAGGTGTTCTTTATTCACAGGTAACTCGTGCATTATACCTTGGAACTGCCTAAAAGTGGTCACTATGGGCTGGTGGTCTTTCTACACAGGTAACTCATGCATTATACCTTGGAACTGCCTAAAATTGATCACTATAGGCAGGTGATCTTTATACACAGGGAACCATGCATTATACCTTGGAACTGCCTAAAAGTGGTCACTATAGGCAGGTGATCTTTATACACAGGTAATTCATGCATTATACCTTGGAACTGCCTTAAAGTGGTCACTATAGGCAGGTGAACTTTATACACAGGGAACCCATGCATTATACCTTGGAACTGCCTAAAAGTAGTCACTATAGGCAGGTGATCTTTATAGACAGGTAACTCATGCATTATACCTTGGAACTGCCTGAAAGTGGTCACTATAGGCATTTGATCTTTCTACACAGGTAACTCATGCATTATACCTTGGAACTGCCTAAAATTGGTCACTATAGCCAGGTGATCTTTATACACAGAGAACCCATGCATTATACCTTGGAACTGCCTAAAAGTGGTCACTATAGGCAGGTCATCTTTATACACAGGTAATTCATGCATTATGCCGTGGAACTGCCTAAAAGTGGTCACTATAGGCAGGTGATCTTTATACACAGGTAACTCATGTATTATACCTTGGAATTGCCTAAAAGTGGTCACTATAGGCAGGTGAACTTTATACACAGGTAACTCATGCATTATACGCATACCTTTGAACTGCCTAGAAGTGGTCACTATAGGCAGGTAATCTTTATACACAGGGAACCCATGCATTATACCTTGGAACTGCCTAAAAGTGGTCACTATAGGTAGGTGTTCTTTATTCACAGGTAACTCGTGCATTATACCTTGGAACTGCCTAAAAGTGGTCACTATGGGCTGGTGGTCTTTCTACACAGGTAACTCATGCATTATACCTTGGAACTGCCTAAAATTGGTCACTATAGGCAGGTGATCTTTATACACAGGGAACCCATGCATTATACGTTGGAACTGCCTAAAAGTGGTCACTATAGGCAGGTGATCTTTATACACAGGTAATTCATGCATTATACCTTGGAACTGCCTTAAAGTGGTCACTATAGGCAGGTGAAATTTATACACAGGGAACCCATGCATTATACCTTGGAACTGCCTAAAAGTAGTCACTATAGGCAGGTGATCTTTATAGACAGGTAACTCATGCATTATACCTTGGAACTGCCTGAAAGTGGTCACTATAGGCATTTGATCTTTCTACACAGATAACTCATGTATTATACCTTGGAACTGCCTAAAATTGGTCACTATAGGCAGGTCATCTTTATACACAGGTAATTCATGCATTATGCCGTGGAACTGCCTAAAAGTGGTCACTATAGGCAGGTGATCTTTATACACAGGTAACTCATGTATTATACCTTGGAATTGCCTAAAAGTGGTCACTATAGGCAGGTGAACTTTATACACAGGTAACTCATGCATTATACGCATACCTTTGAACTGCCTAGAAGTGGTCACTATAGGCAGGTGATCTTTATACACAGGGAACCCATGCATTATACCTTGGAACTGCCTAAAAGTGGTCACTATAGGTAGGTGTTCTTTATTCACAGGTAACTCGTGCATTATACCTTGGAACTGCCTAAAAGTGGTCACTATGGGCTGGTGGTCTTTCTACACAGGTAACTCATGCATTATACCTTGGAACTGCCTAAAATTGGTCACTATAGGCTGGTGGTCTTTCTACACAGGTAACTCATGCATTATACCTTGGAACTGCCTAAAATTGGTCACTATAGGCTGGTGATCTTTTTACACAGGGAACCCATGCATTATACCTTGGAACTGCCTAAAAGTGGTCACAATAGGCATGTGATCTTTATACACAGGTAATTCATGCATTATACTTTGGAACTGCCTAAAAGTGGTCACTATAGGCGGGTGATCTTTATACACAGGGAACCCATGCATTATACCTTGGAACTGCCTAAAAGTGGTCACTATAGGCAGGTGATCTTTATACACAGGTAATTCATGCATTATACCTTGGAACTGCCTAAAAGTGGTCACTATAGGGAGGTGAACTTTATACACAGGGAACCCATGCATTATACCTTGAAACTGCCTAAAAGTGGTCACTATAGGCAGGTGATCTTTATACACAGGTAATTCATGCATTATACCTTGGAACTGCCTAAAAGTGGTCACTATAGGCAGGTGATCTTTATACACGGGTAATTCATGCATTATACCTTGGGACTGCCTAAAAGTGGTTACTATAGGCAGGTGATCTTTATACACTGGAAACCCATGCATTATGACTTGGAACCGCCTAAAAGTGGTCACTATAGGCAGGTGATCTTTATACACAGGTAATTCATGCATTATACCTTGGAACTGCCTAAAAGTAGTCACTAAAGTCAGGTGATCTTTATACACAGGTAATTCATGCATTATACCTTGGAACTGCCTAAAAGTGGTCACTATAGGCAGGTGATTTTTATACACAGGTAATTCATGCATTATACTTTGGAACTGCCTAAAATTGGTCACTATAGGCAGGTGATCTTTATACACAGGGAACCCATGCATTATACCTTGGAACTGCCTAAAAGTGGTCACTATAGGCAGGTGATCTTTATACACAGGTAACTCATGCATTATACCTTGGAACTGCATAAAAGTGGTCACTATAGGCAGGTGAACTTTATACAGAGGGAACCCATGCATTATACCTTGGAACTGCCTAAAAGTGGTCACTATAGGCAGGTGATCTTTAAACACAGGGAACCCATGCATTATACCTTGGAACTGCGTAAAAGTGGTCATTATAGGCAGGTGGTCTTTATACACAGGTAACTCATGCATTATACGCATACCTTGGAACTGCCTAAACGTGGTCACTATAGGCAGGTGATCTTTATACACAGGGAACCATGCATTATACTTTGGAACTGCGTAAATGTGGTCACTATAGGTAGGTGGTCTTTATTCACAGGTAACTCATGCATTATACCTTGGAACTGCCTAAAAGTGGTCACTATGGGCTGTTGGTCTTATTACATCGGTAACTCATGCATTCTACCTTGGAACTGCCTAAAATTGGTCACTATAGGCAGGTGATCTTTATACACAGGGAACCCATTCTTTATACCTTGGAACTGCCTAAAAGTGGTCACTATAGGCAGGTGATCTTTATACACAGGGAACCCATGCATTATACGTTGGAACTGCCTAAAATTGGTCACTATAGGCAGGTGATCTTTATACACAGGTAATTCATGTATTATACCTTGGAACTGCCTTAAAGTGGTCACTATAGGCAGGTGAACTTTATACACAGGGAACCCATGCATTATACCTTGGAACTGCCTAAAAGTAGTCACTATAGGCATTTGATATTTATACACAGGGAACCCATTTATTATACCTTGGAACTGCCTAAAAGTGGTCACTATAGGCAGGTGGTCTTTCTACACAGGTAACTCATGCATTATACCTTGGAACTGCCTAAAATTGGTCACTATAGCCAGGTGATCTTTATACACAGGGAACCCATGCATTATACCTTGGAACTGCCTAAAAGTGGTCACTATAGGCAGGTCATCTGTATACACAGGTAATTCATGCATTATGCCGTGGAACTGCCTAAAAGTGGTCACTATAGGCAGGTGAACTTTATACACAGGTAACTCATGCATTATACGCATACCTTGGAACTGCCTAAAAGTGGTCACTATAGGCAGGTGATATTTATACACAGGGAACCCATGCATTATACCTTGGAACTGCCTAAAAGTGGTCACTATAGGTAGGTGTTCTTTATTCACAGGTAACTCGTGCATTATACCTTGGAACTGCCTAAAAGTGGTCACTATAAGCAGGTGGTCTTTCTACACAAGTAACTCGTGCATTGTACCTTGGAACTGCCTAAAAGTGGTCACTATAGGCAGGTGGTCTTTATACACAGGTAACTCATGCATTATACCTTGGAACTGCCTAAAAGTGGTCACTATACGCAGGTGATCTTTATACACATGTAATTCATGCATTATACCTTGGAACTGACTAAAAGTGGTCACTGTACGCAGGTGGTCTTTATACACAGGTAACTCATGCATTATATTTTGGAACTGCCTAAAAGTGGTCACTATAGGCAGGTGGTCTTTATACCAGGGAACTCATGCAATATAACTTGGAACTGCCTAAAATTGGTCACTGAACGCCTGTGATCTTTATACACAGGGAACCCATTCATTATACCGTGGAACTGCCTAAAAGTAGTCACTAAAGGCAGGTGATCTTTATACACAGGTAATTCATGTATTATACCTTGGAACTGCCTAAAAGTGGTCACTATAGGCAGGTGATCTTTATACACAGGTAATTCATGCACTATACCTTGGAACTGCCTAAAAGTGGTCACTATAGGCAGGTGGTCTTTATACACAGGTAATTCAGGCATTATACCTTGGAACTGCTTAAAAGTGGTCACGATAGGCAGGTGATCTTTATACACAGGGAACCCATGCATTATACCTTGGAACTGCCTAAAAGTGGTCACAATAGGCATGTGATCTTTATACACAGGTAATTCATGCATTATACCTTGGAACTGCCTAAAAGTGGTCACTATAGGCAGGTGATCTTTATACACGGGTAATTCATGCATTATACCTTGGGACTGCCTAAAAGTGGTCACTATAGGCAGGTGATCTTTATACACTGGAAAGCCATGCATTATGACTTGTAACCGCCTAAAAGTGGTCACTATAGGCAGGTGATTTTTATACACAGGTAATTCATGCATTATACTTTGGAACTGCCTAAAAGTGGTCACTATAGGCAGGTGATCTTTATACACAGGGAACTCATGCATTATACTTTGGAACTGCCTAAAAGTGGTCACTAAAGGCAGGTGATCTTTATACACAGGTAATTCATGCATTATACCTTGGAACTGCCTAAAAGTGGTCACTATAGGCAGGTGATTTTTATACACAGGTAATTCATGCATTATACTTTGGAACTGCCTAAAAGTGGTCACTATAGGCAGGTGATCTTTATACACAGGGAACCCATGCATTATACCTTGGAACTGCCTAAAAGTGGTCACTATAGGCAGGTGATCTTTATACACAGGTAATTCATGCATTATACCTTGGGACTGCCAAAAAGTGGTCACTATAGCGAGGTGAACTTTATACACAGAGAACCCATGCATTATACCTTGGAACTGCCTAAAAGTGGTCACTATAGGCAGGTGATCTTTATACACAGGTAACTCATGCATTATACCTTGGAACTGCCTAAAAGTGGTCACTATAGGCAGGTGAACTTTATACAGAGGGAACCCATGCATTATACATTGGAACTGCCTAAAAGTGGTCACTATAGGCAGGTGGTCTTTATACACAGGTAACTCATGCATTGTACGCATACCTTGGAACTGCCTAAACGTGGCCACTATAGGCAGGTGATCTTTATACACAGGGAACCCATGCATTGTACCTTGGAACTGCCTAAATGTGGTCACTATAGGTATGTGGTCTTTATTCACAGGTAACTCATGCATTATACCTTGGAACTGCCTAAAAGTGGTCACTATGGGCTGGTGGTCTTTCTAAATAGGTAACTCATGCATTCTACCTTGGAACTGCCTAAAATTTGTCACTATAGGCAGGTGATCTTTATACACAGGGAACCCATTCATTATACCTTGGAACTGCCTAAAAGTGGTCACTATAGGCAGGTGGTCTTTATACACAGGTAACTCAGGCATTATACCTCGGAACTACCTAAAAGTGGTCACTATAGACAGGTGATCTTTATACACAGGGAACCCATTCATTATACCTTGGAACTGCCTAAAAGTAGTCACTAAAGGCAGGTGATCTTTATACACAGGTAATTCATGTATTATACCTTGGAACTGCCTAAAAGTGGTCACTATAGGCAGGTGATCTTTATACACAGGTAATTCATGCACTATACCTTGGAACTGCCTAAAAGAGGTCACTATAGGCAGGTGGTCTTTATACACAGGTAATTCAGGCATTATACCTTGGAACTGCTTAAAAGTGGTCACGATAGGCAGGTGATCTTTATACACAGGGAACCCATGCATTATACCTTGGAACTGCCTAAAATTGATCACAATAGGCATGTGATCTTTATACACAGGTAATTCATGCATTATACCTTGGAACTGCCTAAAAGTGGTCACTATAGGCAGGTGATTTTTATACACAGGTAATTCATGCATTATACTTTGGAACTGCCTAAAAGTGGTCACTATAGGCAGGTGATCTTTATACACAGGGAACTCATGCATTATACCTTGGAACTGCCTAAAAGTGGTCACTATAGGCAGGTGATCTTTATACACAGGTAATTCATGCATTATACCTTGGAACTGCCTAAAAGTGGTCACTATAGGGAGGTGAACTTTATACACAGGGAACCCATGCATTATACCTTGGAACTGCCTAAAAGTGGTCACTATAGGCAGGTGATCTTTATACACAGGTAACTCATGCATTATACCTTGGAACTGCCTAAAAGTGGTCACTATAGGCAGGTGAACTTTATACAGAGGGAACCCATGCATTATACCTTGGAACTGCCTAAAAGTGGTCACTATAGGCAGGTGGTATTTATACACAGGTAACTCATGCATTATACGCATACCTTGGAACGGCCTAAACGTGGTCACTATAGGCAGGTGATCTTTATACATAGGGAACCCATGCATTATACCTTGGAACTGCCTAAATGTGGCCACTATAGGTAGGTGGTCTTTATTCACAGGTAACTCATGCATTATACCTTGGAACTGCCTAAAAGTGGTCACTATGGGCTGGTGGTCTTTCTACATAGGTAACTCATGCATTCTACCTTGGAACTGCCTAAAATTGGTCACTATAGGCAGGTGATCTTTATACACAGGGAACCCATTCATTATATCTTGGAACTGCCTAAAAGTGGTCACTATAGGCAGGTGGTATTTATACACAGGTAACTCGGGCATTATACCTCGGAACTACCTAAAAGTGGTCACTATAGACAGGTGATCTTTATACACAGGGAACCCATTCAGTATACCTTGGAACTGCCTACAAGTAGTCACTAAAGGCAAGTGATCTTTTATACAAAGGTAATTCATGTATATACCTGGAACTGCCTAAAAGTGGTCACTATAGGCAGGTGATCTTTATACACAGGTAATTCATGCACTATACCTTGGAACTGCTAAAAGTGGTCACTATAGGCAGGTGGTCTTTATACACAGGTAATTCATGCATTCTACTTTGGAACTGCCTAAAATTTGGTCACTATAGGCAGGTGATCTTTATACACAGGGAACCCATTCATTATACCTTGGAACTGCCTAAAAGTGTTCACTATAGGCAGGTGGTCTTTATACACAGGTAACTCAGGCATTATACCTCGGAACTACTTAAAAGTGGTCACTATAGACAGGTGATCTTTATACACAGGGAACCCATTCATTATACCTTGGAACTGCCTAAAAGTAGTCACTAAAGGCAGGTGATCTTTATACAAAGGTAATTCATGTATTATACCTTGGAACTGCCTAAAAGTGGTCACTATAGGCAGGTGATCTTTATACACAGGTAATTCATGCACTATACCTTGGAACTGCCTAAAAGTGGTCACTATAGGCAGGTGGTCTTTATACACAGGTAATTCAGGCATTATACCTTGGAACTGCTTAAAAGTGGTCACGATAGGCAGGTGATCTTTATACACAGGGAACCCATGCGTTATAAATTGGAACTGCCTAAAAGTGGTCACTATAGGCAGGTGATCTTTATACACAGGTAACTCATGCATTATACCTTGGAACTGCCTAAAAGTGGTCACTATAGGCAGGTGATCTTTATACACGGGTAATTCATGTATTATACCTTGGAACTGCCTAAAAGTGGTCACTATATGCAGG
>NW_003153144.1:0-19072 GCF_000003605.2 Saccoglossus kowalevskii
CATCTAGTGGATTAGACACACATATAGTGGCTCAGACACACATCTAGTGACTATGACACACATCTAGAGGCTCAGACACACATCTATTGATGAGACACACATCTAGTAGCTCAGACACCCATATAGTGGCTCAGACACACATCTAGTGGCTCAGACACACATATAGTAGCTCAGACACACAGCTAGTGGCTCAGACACACATCTAGTAGCTCAGACACACATCTAGTGGCTCAGACACACATCTAGTAGCTCAGACACACATCTGGTAGCTCAGACACCCATCTAGTGGCTCAGACACACATCTAGTGGCTTAGACACACATCTAGTGGCTTAGACACACATCTAGTGGCTCAGGCACAAATTTAGTGGCTTAGGCACACATCTAATGCCTCAGACACACATCTAGTGGCTGAGACACAAATTTCGTGGCTTAGGCACACATCTAATGCCTTAGACACACATCTAGTAGCTTAGACATACATCTAGTGGCTTTGACACACATCTAGTAGCTCAGACACACATCTAGTTGCTCAGACACACATCTAGTAGCTCAGACACACATCTAGTAGCTCAGACACACATCTATTGGCTCAGCCACACATCTAGTGGCTCAGACACACATCTAGTAGCTCAGACACACATCTAGTTGCGCAGACACACTTCTATTAACTCAGTCACACATCTATTGACTCAAACACACATCTATTGGCGCAGACACACATCTAGTGGCTCAGACGCACATCTTGTGCCTCAGAGAGACATCTTGTGGCTCAGACACACATCTTGTGGCTCAGACACACATCTTGTGGCTCAGACACACATTTAGTGGCTCAGACACACTTCTAGTGGCTCAAACACACATCTAGTGGCTCAGACACACATCTCGTGGCTCAGACATACATCTAGTGGCTCAGACATACATCTAGTGGCTCAGACACGCATCTATTGACTCAGACACACATCTAGTGGTGCAGACACACATCTAGTGGCTCAGACACACACCTAGTAGCCGAGACACATATCTATTGGCTCAGACACACATCTATTGGCTCAGACACACATCTATTGGCTGAGACACACATCCAGTGGCTCAGACACACATCTAGTGGCTCAGACACACATCTACTAGCTTAGACACACATCTATTGACTCAGACACACATCTATTGACTCAAACACACATCTAGTGACTCAGACACACATCTATTGGCGCAGACACACATCTAGTGGCTCAGACACACATCCAGTGGCTCAGACACACATCTAGTAGCTTAGACACTCATCTATTGACTCAGACACACATCTATTGACTCAGACACAACTCATATTGGCGCAGACACACATCTAGTGGCTCAGACACACATCTTGTGGCTCAGAGACACATCTTGTGGCTCAGACACACATCTAGTTGCTCGGACACACATCTAGTGGCTCAGACACACATCTAGTAGCTCAGACACACATCTATTGGCTCAGACACACATCTAGAGGCTCAGACACACATCTAGTAGCTCAGACACACATCTAGTTGCGCAGACACACATCTATTAACTCAGACACACATCTATTGACTCAGACACACATCTATTGGCGCAGACACACATCTAGTGGCTCAGACACACATCTTGTGCCTCAGAGACACATCTTGTGGCTCAGACACACATCTTGTGGCTTAGACACACATCTTGTGGCTCAGACACACATTTAGTGGCTCAGACACACATCTATTGGCTCAGACACACATCTAGTGGCTCAGACACACATCTCGTGGCTCAGACATACATCTTGTGGCTCAGACATACATCTAGTGGCTCAGACACGCATCTATTGATTCAGACACACATCTAGTGGCGTAGACACACATCTAGTGGCTCAGACACACACCTAGTAGCCGAGACACATATCTATTGGCTCAGACACACATCTATTGGCTAAGACACACATCTATTGGCTGAGACACACATCCAGTGGCTCAGACACACATCTAGTGGCTCAGACACACATCTACTAGCTTAGACACACATCTATTGACTCAGACACGCATCTATTGACTCAGACACACATCTATTGGCGCAGACACACATCTAGTGGCTCAGAGACACATCTTTTGGCTCAGACACACATCGTGTGGCTCAGACACACATCTTGTGGCTCAGACACACATTTAGTGGCTCAGACACACATCAAGTGGCTCAGACACACATCTATTGGCGCAGACACACATCTATTGGCGCAGACACACATCTAGTGGCTCAGACACACATCTACTAGCTTAGACACACATCTATTGTCTCAGACACACATCTATTGACTCAGACACACATCTATTGGTGCAGACACACATCTAGTGGCTCAGACACACATCTTGTGGCTCAGACACACATCTTGTGGCTCAGACACACATCTTGTTGCTCAGACACACATTTAGTGGCTCAAACACACATCTAGTGGCTCAGACATACATCTAGTGGCTCAGACATACATCTAGTGGCTCAGACACGCATCTAGTGGCTCAGACACACATCTAATGGCTCAGACACACATCTAGTAGCTCAGACACACACCTAGTGGCGCAGACACACATTTTGTGGTTCAGACACACATCTAGTGGTTCAGACACACATCTAGTGGATCAGACACACATCTAGTGACCCCGATACCCTCTATTGGTCATACACTTTGATATTGGCTTTGACAGGTGCCCTTCTGCTACTCAAAGGTTTTGATGTTACACATCTAGTGGCTCAGACACACATCTAGTGGCTCAGACACACATCCAGAGGCTTAGACACACATTTATTGGCTCAGACACACAAATAGTGGCTCAGATACACATCTAGTGGCTCAGACACACATCTAGTGGCTCAGACACACATCTAGTGGCTCAGACACACATCTAGTGACTCTGACACACATCTAGTGGCTCAGACACACATCTACTGGCTCAGACACACATCTAGTGGCTCGGACACACATCTAGTGGCTCAGACAGACATCTAGTGGCTCAGACACACATCTATTGACTCAGACACACATCTAGTGGATCAGACACATCTAGAGGCTTAGACACACATTTATTGGCTCAGACACACATCTAGTGGCTCAGACACGCATCTATTGACTCAGACACACATCTAGTGGCTTAGACACACATCTAGTGGCTCTGACACACATCTAGTGACTCTGACACACATCTAGTGGCTCAGACACACATATATTGACTGAGACACACATCTAGTAGCTCAGACACCCATCTAGTGGCTCAGACACACATCTAGTGGCTCAGACACACATCTAGTAGCTCAGACACACATCTAGTGGCTCAGACACACATCTAGTGGCTCAGACACACATCTAGTAGCTCAGACACACATCTGGTAGCTCAGACACCCATCTAGTGGCTCAGACACACATCTAATTACTCAGACACACATCTAGTGGCTCAGACACACATCTAGTAGCTCAGACACACATCTAGTAGCTCAGACACCCATCTAGTGGCTGAGACACACATCTAGTGGCTCAGACACACATCTAGTAGCTCAGACACACATCTAGTGGCTCAGACACACATCTAGTAGCTCAGACACACATCTATTGACTCAGACACACATCTAGTGGATCAGACACACATCTAGAGGCTTAGACACACATCTATTGGCTCAGACACACATCTAGTGGCTCAGATACACATCTAGTGGCTCAGACACACATCTAGTGGCTCAGACACACATCTAGTGGCTTAGACACACATCTAGTGGCTTAGGCACAAATTTAGTCGCTTAGGCACACATCTAATGCCTTAGACACACATCTAGTGGCTCAGGCACAAATTTAGTGGCTTAGGCACACATCTAATGCCTTAGACACACATCTAGTAGCTTAGACATACATCTAGTGGCTTCGACACACATCTAGTAGCTCAGACACACATCTAGTTGCTCAGACACACATCTAGTAGCTCAGACACACATCTAGTAGCTCACACACACATCTATTGGCTCAGACACACATCTAGTGGCTCAGACACACATATAGTAGCTCACACACACATCTAGTTGCGCAGACACACATCTATTAACTCAGTCACACATCTATTGACTCAAACGCACATCTATTGGCGCAGACACACATCTAGTGGCTCAGACGCACATCTTGTACCTCAGAGACACATCTTGTGGCTCAGACACACATCTTGTGGGTCAGACACACATCTTGTGGCTCAGACACACATTTAGTGGCTCAGACACACATCTAGTGGCTCAGACACACATCTAGTGGCTCAGACACACATCTCGTGGCTCAGACATACATCTAGTGGCTCAGACATACATCTAGTGGCTCAGACACGCATCTATTGACTCAGACACACATCTAGTGGCTTAGACACACATCTAGTGGCTCAGACACACACCTAGTAGCCGAGACACATATCTATTGGCTCAGACACACATCTATTGGCTCAGACACACATCTATTGGCTGGAGACACACATCCAGTGGCTCAGACACACATCTAGTGGCTCAGACACACATCTACTAGCTTAGACACACATCTATTGACTCAGACACACATCTATTGACTCAGACACACATCTATTGATGCAGACACACATCTATTGGCGCAGACACACATCTAGTGGCTCAGACACACATCTATTGACTCAGACACAACTCTATTGGCGCAGACACACATCTAGTGGCTCAGACACACATCTTGTGGCTCAGACACAATCTTGTGGCTCAGACACACATCTTGTGGCTCAGACACACATTTAGTGCTCAAACATACATCTAGTGGCTCAGACATACATCTAGTGGCTCAGACACGCATCTATTGACTCAGACACACATCTAGTGGCTTAGACACACATCTAGTGGCTCAGACACACATCTAGTGGCTCAGACACACATCTAGTGGCTCAGACACACATCTCGTGGCTCAGACATACATCTAGTGGCTCAGACATACATCTAGTGGCTCAGACACGCATCTATTGACTCAGACACACATCTAGTGGCTTAGACACACATCTAGTGGCTCAGACACACACCTAGTAGCCGAGACACATATCTATTGGCTCAGACACACATCTATTGGCTCAGACACACATCTATTGGCTCAGACACACATCTCGTGGCTCAGACATACATCTAGTGGCTCAGACATACATCTAGTGGCTCAGACACGAATCTATTGACTCAGACACACATCTAGTGGCTTAGACACACATCTAGTGGCTCAGACACACACCTAGTAGCCGAGACACATATCTATTGGCTCAGACACACATCTATTGGCTCAGACACACATCTATTGGCTGAGACACACATCCAGTGGCACAGACACACATCTAGTGGCTCAGACACACATCTACTAGCTTAGACACACATCTATTGACTCAGACACACATCTATTGACTCAGACACACATCTATTGGCGCAGACACACATCTATTGACTCAGACACAACTCTATTGGCGCAGACACACATCTAGTGGCTCAGACACACATCTTGTGGCTCAGACACACATCTTGTGGCTCAGACACACATGTAGTGGCTCAAACACACATCTAGTGGCTCAGACATACATCTAGTGGCTCAGACATACATCTAGTGGCTCAGACACGCATCTAGTGGCTCAGACACACATCTAATGGCTCAGACACACATCTAGTAGCTCAGACACACACCTAGTGGCACAGACACACATTTTGTGGCTCAGACACACATCTAGTGGTTCAGACACACATCTAGTGGATCAGACACACATCTAGTGACCCCGATACCCTCTATTGGTTCATACACTTTGATATTGGCTTTGACAGGTGCCCTTCTGCTACTCAAAGGTTTTGGTGTTACACATCTAGTGGCTCAGACACACATCTAGTGGCTCAGACACACATCTAGAGGCTTAGACACACATTTATTGGCTCAGACACACATCTAGTGGCTCAGACACACATCTAGTGGCTCAGATACACATCTAGTGGCTCAGACACACATCTAGTGGCTCAGACACACATCTAGTGGGTCAGACACACATCTAGTGACTCTGACACACATCTAGTGGCTCAGACACACATCTAGTGGCTCAGACACACATCTAGTGACTCGGACACACATCTAGTGGCTCAGACAGACATCTAGTGGCTCAGACACACATCTATTGACTCAGACACACATCTAGTGGATCAGACAAACATCTAGAGGCTTAGACACACATTTATTGGCTCAGACACACATCTAGTGGCTCAGACACACATCTAGTGGCTAAGACACACATCTAGTGGCTCAGACACACATCTAGTGGCTCAGACACACATCTAGTGACTCTGACACACATCTAGTGGCTCAGATACACATCTAGTGGCTCAGACACACATCTAGTGGCTCAGACACACATCTAGTTGCGCAGACACACATCTACTAACTCAGACACACATCTATTGACTCAGACACACATCTATTGGCGCAGACACACATCTAGTGGCTCAGACGCACATCTTGTGCCTCAGAGACACATCTTGTAGCTCAGACACACATCTTGTGGCTCAGACACACATCGTGTGGCTCAGACACACATTTAGTGGCTCAGACACACATCTAGTGCCTCAGACACACATCTAGTGGCTCAGACACACATCTCGTGGCTCAGACATACATCTAGTGGCTCAGACATACATCTAGTGGCTCAGACACGCATCTATTGATTCAGACACACATCTAGTGGCTTAGACACACATCTAGTGGCTCAGACACACACCTAGTAGCCGAGACACATATCTATTGGCTCAGACACACATCTATTGGCTCAGACACACATCTATTGGCTGAGACACACATCCAGTGGCTCAGACACACATCTAGTGGCTCAGACACACATCTACTAGCTTAGACACACATCTATTGACTCAGACACACATCTATTGACTCAGACACACATCTATTGGCACAGACACACATCTATTGGCTGAGACATACATCTAGTGGCTCAGACACACATCTAGTGGCTCAGACACACATCGTGTGGCTCAGACACACATTTAGTGGCTCAGACACACATCTAGTGGCTCAGACACACATCTAGTGGCTCAGACACACATCTCGTGGCTCAGACATACATCTAGTGGCTCAGACATACATCTAGTGGCTCAGACACGCATCTATTGATTCAGACACACATCTAGTGGCTTAGACACACATCCAGTGGCTCAGACACACACCTAGTAGCCGAGACACATATCTATTGGCTCAGACACACATCTATTGGCTCAGACACACATCTATTGGCTGAGACACACATCCAGTGGCTCAGACACACATCTAGTGGCTCAGACACACATCCACTAGCTTAGACACACATCTATTGACTCAGACACACATCTATTGACTCAGACACACATCTATTGGTACAGACACACATCTATTGGCTGAGACACACATCCAGTGGCACAGACACACATCTAGTGGCTCAGACACACATCTAATGACTCAGACACACAACTAGTGGCTCAGACACACATCTAGTAGCTCAGACACACATCTAGTAGCTCAGACACCCATCTAGTGGCTCAGACACACATCTAGTGGCTCAGACACACATCTAGTAGCTGAGACACACATCTAGTGGCTCAGACACACATCTAGTTGCTCAGACACACATATTTTGACTCAGACACACATCTAGTGAATCAGACACACATCTAGAGGCTTAGACACACATCTATTGGCTCAGACACACATCTAGTGGCTCAGATACACATCTAGTGGCTCAGACACACATCTAGTGGCTCAGACAAACATCTAGTGACTCTGACACACATCTAGTGGCTCAGACACACATCTATTGACTCAGACATACATCTAGTGGCTCAGACACGCATCTATTGATTCAGACACACATCTAGTGGCTTAGACACACATCCAGTGGCTCAGACACACACCTAGTAGCCGAGACACATATCTAGTGGCTCAGACACACATCTAGTGGCTCAGACAAACATCTAGTGGCTCAGACACACATCTAGTGGCTCAGACACACATCTCGTGGCTCAGACATACATCTAGTGGCTCAGACATACATCTAGTGGCTCAGACACGCATCTATTGATTCAGACACACATCTAGTGGCTTAGACACACATCCAGTGGCTCAGACACACACCTAGTAGCCGAGACACATATCTATTGGCTCAGACACACATCTATTGGCTCAGACACACATCTATTGGCTGAGACACACATCCAGTGGCTCAGACACACATCTAGTGGCTCAGACACACATCCACTAGCTTAGACACACATCTATTGACTCAGACACACATCTATTGACTCAGACACACATCTATTGGTACAGACACACATCTATTGGCTGAGACACACATCCAGTGGCACAGACACACATCTAGTGGCTCAGACACACATCTAATGACTCAGACACACATCTAGTGGCTCAGACACACATCTAGTAGCTCAGACACACATCTAGTAGCTCAGACACCCATCTAGTGGCTCATACACACATCTAGTGGCTCAGACACACATCTAGTAGCTCAGACACACATCTAGTGGCTCAGACACACATCTAGTTGCTCAGACACACATATTTTGACTCAGACACACATCTAGTGAATCAGACACACATCTAGAGGCTTAGACACACATCTATTGGCTCAGACACACATCTAGTGGCTCAGATACACATCTAGTGGCTCAGACACACATCTAGTGGCTCAGACAAACATCTAGTGACTCTGACACACATCTAGTGGCTCAGATACACATCTAGTGGCTCAGACACACATCTAGTGGCTCAGACACACATCTAGTTGCGCAGACACACATCTACTAACTCAGACACACATCTATTGACTCAGACACACATCTATTGGCGCAGACACACATCTAGTGGTTCAGACGCACATCTTGTGCCTCAGAGACACATCTTGTAGCTCAGACACACATCTTGTGGCTCAGATACACATCGTGTGGCTCAGACACACATTTAGTGGCTCAGACACACATCTAGTGGCTCAGACACACATCTAGTGGCTCAGACACACATCTCGTGGCTCAGACATACATCTAGTGGCTCAGACATACATCTAGTGGCTCAGACACGCATCTATTGATTCAGACACACATCTAGTGGCTTAGACACACATCTAGTGGCTCAGACACACACCTAGTAGCCGAGACACATATCTATTGGCTCAGACACACATCTATTGGCTCAGACACACATCTATTGGCTGAGACACACATCCATTGGCTCAGACACACATCTAGTGGCTCAGACACACATCTACTAGCTTAGACACACATCTATTGACTCAGACACACATCTATTGACTCCGACACACATCTATTGGCACAGACACACATCTATTGGCTGAGACACACATCCAGTGGCACAGACACACATCTAGTGGCTCAGACACACATCTACTAGCTTAGACACACATCTATTGACTCAGACACACATCTATTGACTCAGACACACATCTATTGGCGCAGACACACATCTATTGGCGCAGACACACATCTAGTGGCTCAGACACACATCTACTAGCTTAGACACACATCTATTGACTCAGACACACATCTATTGACTCAGACACACATCTATTGGCGCAGACACACATCTATTGGCGCAGACACACATCTAGTGGCTCAGACGCACATCTTGTGCCTCAGAGACACATCTTGTAGCTCAGAGACACATCTTGTAGCTCAGACACACATCTTGTGGCTCAGACACACATCGTGTGGCTCAGACACACATTTAGTGGCTCAGACACACATCTAGTGGCTCAGACACACATCTAGTGGCTCAGACACACATCTCGTGGCTCAGACATACATCTAGTGGCTCAGACATACATCTAGTGGCTCAGACACGCATCTATTGATTCAGACACACATCTAGTGGCTTAGACACACATCCAGTGGCTCAGACACACACCTAGTAGCCGATACACATATCTATTGGCTCAGACACACATCTATTGGCTCAGACACACATCTATTGGCTGAGACACACATCCAGTGGCTCAGACACACATCTAGTGGCTCAGACACACATCCACTAGCTTAGACACACATCTATTGACTCAGACACACATATATTGACTCAGACACACATCTATTGGTACAGACACACATCTATTGGCTGAGACACACATCCAGTGGCACAGACACACATCTAGTGGCTCAGACACACATCTAATGACTCAGACACACATCTAGTGGCTCAGACACACATCTAGTAGCTCAGACACACATCTAGTAGCTCAGACACCCATCTAGTGGCTCAGACACACATCTAGTGGCTCAGACACACATCTAGTAGCTCAGACACACATCTAGTGGCTCAGACACACATCTAGTTGCTCAGACACACATATTTTGACTCAGACACACATCTAGTGAATCAGACACACATCTAGAGGCTTAGACACACATCTATTGGCTCAGACACACATCTAGTGGCTCAGATACACATCTAGTGGCTCAGACACACATCTAGTGGCTCAGACAAACATCTAGTGACTCTGACACACATCTAGTGGCTCAGATACACATCTAGTGGCTCAGACACACATCTAGTAGCTTAGACACACATCTAGTTGACTCAGACACACATCTATTGACTCAGACACAACTCTATTGGCGCAGACACACATCTAGTGGCTCAGACACACAACTTGTGGCTCAGACACACATCTTGTGGCTCAGACACACATCTTGTGGCCCAGACACACATTTAGTGGCTCAAACACACATCTAGTGGCTCAGACACGCATCTAGTGGCTCAGACACACATCTAATGGCTCAGACACACATCTAGTAGCTCAGACACACACCTAGTGGCGCAGACACACATTTTGTGGTTCAGACACACATCTAGTGGTTCAGACACACATCTAGTGGATCAGACACACATCTAGTGATCCCGATACCCTCTATTGGTCATACACTTTGATATTGGCTTTGACAGGTGCCCTTCTGCTACTCAAAGGTTTTGATGTTACACATCTAGTGGCTCAGACACACATCTAGTGGCTCAGACACACATCCAGAGGCTTAGACACACATTTATTGGCTCAGACACACATCTAGTGACTCTGACACACATCTAGTGGCTCAGACACACATCTAGTGGCTCAGACACACATCTAGTGGCTCAGACAGACATCTAGTGACTCTGACACACATCTAGTGGCTCAGACACACATCTAGTGGCTCAGACACACATCTAGTGGCTCGGACACACATCTAGTGGCTCAGACAGACATCTAGTGGCTCAGACACACATCTATTGACTCAGACACACATCTAGTGGATCAGACACACATCTAGAGGCTTAGACACACATTTATTGGCTCAGACACACATCTAGTGGCTCAGACACGCATCTATTGACTCAGACACACATCTAGTGGCTTAGACACACATCTAGTGGCTCAGACACACATCTAGTGACTCTGACACACATCTAGTGGCTCAGACACACATCTATTGACTGAGACACACATCTAGTAGCTCAGACACCCATCTAGTGGCTCAGACACACATCTAGTGGCTCAGATACACATCTATTGGCTCAGACACACATCTATTGGCTGAGACACACATCCAGTGGCTCAGACACACATCTAGTGGCTCAGACACACATCTACTAGCTTAGACACACATCTATTGACACAGACACACATCTATTGACTCAGACACACATCTATTGACTCAGACACACATCTATTGGCGCAGACACACATCTAGTGGCTCAGACACACATCCAGTGGCTCAGACACACATCTAGTGGCTCAGACACACATCTACTAGCTTAGACACACATCTATTGACTCAGACACACATCTAGTGACTCAGACACACATCTATTGACTCAGACACACATCTCTTGGCACAGACACCCATCTAGTGGCTCAGACACACATCTAGTGGCTCAGACACACATCTAGTAGCTTAGACACTCATCTATTGACTCAGACACACATCTATTGACTCAGACACAACTCTATTGGCGCAGACACACATCTAGTGGCTCAGACACACATCTTGTGCCTCAGAGACACATCTTGTGGCTCAGACACACATCTTGTGGCTCAGACACACATCTTGTGGCTCAGACACACATTTAGTGGCTCAGACACACATCTAGTGGCTCAGACACACATCTAGTGGCTCAGACACACATGTCGTGGCTCAGACATACATCTAGTGGCTCAGACATACATCTAGTGGCTCAGACACGCATCTATTGATTCAGACACACATCTAGTGGCTTAGACACACATCTAGTGGCTTAGACACACATCTATTGGCGCAGACACACATCTAGTGGCTCAGACACACATCTACTAGCTTAGACACACATCTATTGTCTCAGACACACATCTATTGACTCAGACACAACTCTATTGGTGGAGACACACATCTAGTGGCTCAGACACACATCTTGTGGCTCAGACACACATCTTGTGGCTCAGACACACATTCTGTGGCTCAGACACACATTTAGTGGCTCAAACACACATCTAGTGGCTCAGACATACATCTAGTGGCTCAGACATACATCTAGTGGCTTAGACACGCATCAAGTGGCTCAGACACACATCTAATGGCTCAGACACACATCTAGTAGCTCAGACACACACCTAGTGGCACAGACACACATCTTGTGGCTCAGATACACATCTAGTGGCTCAGACACACATCTAGTGGCTCAGACACACATCTAGTGGCTTAGACACACATCTAGTGGCTCAGACACAAATTTAGTGGCTTAGGCACACATCTAATGCCTTAGACACACATCTAGTGGCTCAGACACAAATTTCGTGGCTTAGGCACACATCTAATGCCTTAGACACACACCTAGTAGCTTAGACATACATCTAGTGGCTTTGACACACATCTAGTAGCTCAGATACACATCTAGTTGCTCAGACACACATCTAGTAGCTCAGATACACATCTAGTAGCTCAGACACACATCTAGTAGCTCAGACACACATCTATTGGCTCAGACACACATCTAGTGGCTCAGACACACATCTAGTAGCTCAGACACACATCTAGTTGCGCAGACACACATCTATTAACTCAGTCACACATCTATTGACTCAAACACACATCTAATGGCGCAGATACACATCTAGTGGCTCAGACGCACATCTTGTGCCTCAGAGACACATCTTGTGGCTCAGACACACATCTTGTGGCTCAGACACACATCTTGTGGCTCAGACACACATTTAGTGGCTCAGACACACATCTAGTGGCTCAGACATACATCTAGTGGCTCAGACACACATCTCGTGGCTCAGACATACATCTAGTGGCTCAGACATACATCTAGTGGCTCAGACACGCATCTATTGACTCAGACACACATCTAGTGGCTTAGACACACATCTAGTGGCTCAGACACACACCTAGTAGCCGAGACACATATCTATTGGCTCAGACACACATCTATTGGCTCAGACACACATCTATTGGCTGAGACACACATCCAGTGGCTCAGACACACATCTAGTGGCTCAGACACACATCTACTAGCTTAGACACACATCTATTGACTCAGACACACATCTATTGACTCAGACACACATCTATTGACTCAGACACGCATCTATTGGCGCACACACACATCTAGTGGCTCAGACACACATCTAGTGGCTCAAACACACATCTATTGACTCAGACACACATCTATTGACTCAGACACAACTCTATTGGCGCAGACACACATCTAGTGGCTCAGACACACATCTTGTGGCTCAGACACACATCTTGTGGCTCAGACACACATCTTGTGGCTCAGACACACATTTAGTGGCTCAAACACACATCTAGTGGCTCAGACATACATCTAGTGGCTCAGACATACATCTAGTGGCTCAGACACGCATCTAGTGGCTCAGACACACATCTAATGGCTCAGACACACATCTAGTAGCTCAGACACACACCTAGTGGCGCAGACACACATTTTGTGGTTCAGACACACATCTAGTGGTTCAGACACACATCTAGTGGATCAGACACACATCTAGTGACCCCGATACCCTCTATTGGTCATACACTTTGATATTGGCTTTGACAGGTGCCCTTCTGCTACTCAAAGGTTTTGATGTTACACATCTAGTGGCTCAGACACACATCTAGTGGCTCAGACACACATCCAGAGGCTTAGACACACATTTATTGGCTCAGACACACATCTAGTGACTCTGACACACATCTAGTGGCTCAGACACACATCTAGTGGCTCAGACACACATCTAGTGGCTCAGACAGACATCTAGTGACTCTGACACACATCTAGTGGCTCAGACACACATCTAGTGGCTCAGACACACATCTAGTGGCTCGGACACACATCTAGTGGCTCAGACAGACATCTAGTGGCTCAGACACACATCTATTGACTCAGACACACATCTAGTGGATCAGACACACATCTAGAGGCTTAGACACACATTTATTGGCTCAGACACACATCTAGTGGCTCAGACACGCATCTATTGACTCAGACACACATCTAGTAGCTCAGACACACATCTAGTTGCGCAGACACACATCTATTAACTCAGTCACACATCTATTGACTCAAACACACATCTAATGGCGCAGACACACATCTAGTGGCTCAGACGCACATCTTGTGCCTCAGAGACACATCTTGTGGCTCAGACACACATCTTGTGGCTCAGACACACATCTTGTGGCTCAGACACACATTTAGTGGCTCAGACACACATCTAGTGGCTCAGACACACATCTAGTGGCTCAGACACACATCTCGTGGCTCAGACATACATCTAGTGGCTCAGACATACATCTAGTGGCTCAGACACGCATCTATTGACTCAGACACACATCTAGTGGCTTAGACACACATCTAGTGGCTCAGACACACACCTAGTAGCCGAGACACATATCTATTGGCTCAGACACACATCTATTGGCTCAGACACACATCTATTGGCTGAGACACACATCCAGTGGCTCAGACACACATCTAGTGGCTCAGACACACATCTACTAGCTTAGACACACATCTATTGACTCAGACACACATCTATTGACTCAGACACACATCTATTGACTCAGACACACATCTATTGGCGCAGACACACATCTAGTGGCTCAGACACACATCTAGTGGCTCAGACACACATCTAGTAGCTTAGACACTCATCTATTGACTCAGACAGACATCTATTGACTCAGACACAACTCTATTGGCGCAGACACACATCTAGTGGCTCAGACACACATCTTGTGGCTCAGACACACATTTAGTGGCTCAAACACACATCTAGTGGCTCAGACATACATCTAGTGGCTCAGACATACATCTAGTGGCTCAGACACACATCTAGTGGCTCAGACACACATCTAATGGCTCAGACACACATCTAGTAGCTCAGACACACACCTAGTGGCACAGACACACATTTTGTGGCTCAGACACACATCTAGTGGTGCAGACACTTATCTAGTGGATCAGACACACATCTAGTTACCCCGATACCCTCTATTGGTTCATACACTTTGATATTGGCTTTGACAGGTGCCCTTCTGCTACTCAAAGGTTTTGATGTTACACATCTAGTGGCTCAGACACACATCTAGTGGCTCAGACACACATCTAGAGGCATAGACACACATTCATTGGCTCAGACACACATCTAGTGGCTCAGACACACATCTAGTGGCTCAGATACACATCTAGTGGCTCAGACACACATCTGGTGGCTCAGACACACATCTAGTAGCTCAGACACACATCTAGTGACTCTGACACACATCTAGTGGCTCAGACACACATCTAGTGGCTCAGACACACATCTAGTGGCTCGGACACACATCTAGTGGCTCAGACAGACATCTAGTGGCTCAGACACACATCTAGTGGCTCAGACACACATCTAGTGGCTCAGACACACATCTAGTGGCTCAGGCACAAATTTAGTGGCTTAGGCACACATCTAGTGCCTTAGACACACATCTAGTAGCTTAGACATACATCTAGTGGCTTCGACACACATCTAGTAGGTCAGACACACATCTAGTTGCTCAGACACACATCTAGTGGCTCAGACACACATCTAGTAGCTCAGACACACATCTATTGGCTCAGACACACATCTAGTGGCTCAGACACACATCTAGTAGCTCAGACACACATCTAGTTGCGCAGACACACATCTATTAACTCAGACACACATCTATTGTCTCAGACACACATCTATTGGCGCAGACACACATCTAGTGGCTCAGACACACATCTTGTGCCTCAGAGACACATCTTGTGGCTCAGACACACATCTTGTGGCTCAGACACACATCTTGTGGCTCAGACACACATTTAGTGGCTCAGACACACATCTAGTGGCTCAGACACACATCTAGTGGCTCAGACACACATGTCGTGGCTCAGATACACATCTAGTGGCTCAGACATACATCTAGTGGCTCAGACATACATCTAGTGGCTCAGACACGCATCTATTGATTCAGACACACATCTAGTGGCTTAGACACACATCTAGTGGCTTAGACACACATCTAGTGGCTCAGACACACACCTAGTAGCTGAGACACATATCTATTGGCTCAGACACACATCTATTGGCTAAGACACACATCTATTGGCTGAGACACACATCCAGTGGCTCAGACACACATCTAGTGGCTCAGACACACATCTACTAGCTTAGACACACATCTATTGACTCAGACACACATCTATTGACTCAGACACACATCTATTGGCGCAGACACACATCTAGTGGCTCAGAGACACATCTTTTGGCTCAGACACACATCGTGTGGCTCAGACACACATCTTGTGGCTCAGACACACATTTAGTGGCTCAGACACACATCTAGTGGCTCAGACACACATCTATTGGCGCAGACACACATCTATTGGCGCAGACTCACATCTAGTGGCTCAGACACACATTTACTAGCTTAGACACACATCTATTGTCTCAGACACACATCTATTGACTCAGACACACATCTATTGGTGCAGACCCACATCTAGTGACTCAGACACACATCTAGTGGCTCAGACATTCATCTAGTGGCTCAGACACACATCTAGTAGCTTAGACACACATCTATTGACTCAGACACACATCTATTGACTCAGACACAACTCTATTGGCGCAGACACACATCTAGTGGCTCAGACACACAACTTGTGGCTCAGACACACATCTTGTGGCTCAGACACACATCTTGTGGCCCAGACACACATTTAGTGGCTCAAACACACATCTAGTGGCTCAGACACGCATCTAGTGGCTCAGACAGACATCTAATGGCTCAGACACACATCTAGTAGCTCAGATACACACCTAGTGGCGCAGACACACATTTTGTGGTTCAGACACACATCTAGTGGTTCAGACACACATCTAGTGGATCAGACACACATCTCGTGACCCCGATACCCTCTATTGGTTCATACACTTTGATATTGGCTTTGACAGGTGCCCTTCTGCTACTCAAAGGTTTTGATGTTACGCATCTAGTGGCTCAGACACACATCTAGTGGCTCAGACACACACCTAGAGGCTTAGACACACATTTATTGGCTCAGACACACATCTAGTGGCTCAGACACACATCTAGTGGCTCAGATACACATCTAGTGGCTCAGACACACATCTAGTGGCTCAGACACACATCTAGTGGGTCAGACACACATCTAGTGACTCTGACACACATCTAGTGGCTCAGACACACATCTAGTGGCTCAGACACACATCTAGTGGCTCGGACACACATCTAGTGGCTCAGACACACATCTAGTGGCTCAGACACACATCTATTGACTCAGACACACATCTAGTGGATCAGACAAACATCTAGAGGCTTAGACACACATTTATTGGCTCAGACACACATCTAGTGGCTCAGACACACATCTAGTGGCTAAGACACACATCTAGTGGCTCAGACACACATCTAGTGGCTCAGACACACATCTAGTGACTCTGACACACATCTAGTGGCTCAGATACACATCTAGTGGCTCAGACACACATCTAGTGGCTCAGACACACATCTAGTTGCGCAGACACACATCTATTAACTCAGACACACATCTATTGACTCAGACACACATCTATTGGCGCAGACACACATCTAGTGGCTCAGACGCACATCTTGTGCCTCAGAGACACATCTTGTGGCTCAGACACACATCTTGTGGCTCAGACACACATTTAGTGGCTCAAACACACATCTATTGGCTCAGACATACATCTTGTGGCTCAGACATACATCTAGTGGCTCAGACACGCATCTGGTGGCTCAGACACACATCTAATGGCTCAGACACACATCTAGTAGCTCAGACACACACCTAGTGGCACAGACACACATTTTGTGGCTCAGACACACATCTAGTGGTTCAGACACACATCTAGTGGACCAGACACACATCTAGTGACCCCGATACCCTCTATTGGTTCATACACTTTGATATTGGCTTTGACAGGTGCCCTTCTGCTACTCAAAGGTTTTGATGTTACGCATCTAGTGGCTCAGACACACATCTAGTGGCTCAGACACACATCTAGAGGCTTAGACACACATTTATTGGCTCAGACACACATCTAGTGGCTCAGACACACATCTAGTGGCTCAGATACACATCTAGTGGCTCAGACACACATCTAGTGGCTCAGACACACATCTAGTGGGTCAGACACACATCTAGTGACTCTGACACACATCTAGTAGCTCAGACACACATCTTGTGGCTCAGACACACATCTAGTGGCTCGGACACACATCTAGTGGCTCAGACAGACATCTAGTGGCTCAGACACACATCTATTGACTCAGACACACATCTAGTGGATCAGACAAACATCTAGTGGCTCAGACACGCATCTAGTGGCTCAGACACACATCTAATGGCTCAGACACACATCTAGTAGCTCAGACACACACCTAGTGGCACAGACACACATTTTGTGGCTCAGACACACATCTAGTGTTTCAGACACACATCTA